>JAOUQT010005085.1:0-23082 GCA_025769995.1 Xyliphius kryptos | reverse complement strand
AAAAAAAAAAAAAAAAGACTCACGTTTTTGCTTGAGAAACCGCCAAAATATAGCCTTATGTTTTTACTTTAGAAAACGCCTTACTATTGCCTTACGTTGTCCAAAAAAAAAAAAAAGCCTCACTATAGCCTTACAATTTTGCTAAAAAAAAAAAAAAGCCAGATTTTTGATTAACAAAATGACTCACATGTTTGCTTAAAAAAACTAAAAAAAACATAAACAAAAAAAAAAGTCTAACATGCTAATAATGCTAATGTGGAGAATATGCCAAACTGCGAAATGGAAAAAGTGAATGACCAAAAAAAAAAAAAAAAACAAAGCTAAAATGCTTAGTTGTAAGTCGCTTTGGATAAAAGCGTCTGCTAAATAACTAAACGTAATGTAATGTAATGTAAAAAAAAGAAAAACCTGACTAAAAAACAAAAAAAAACCCTAAAATGGCTAAAATGCTAATGTGGAGAACATGCTAAACTGCTTAATGGTAAAGGGGATAAAAAAATAGAAAAACCGGACTAAAAAACAAAAACAAATTTTTTTTAAAGACAAAAACATTCTAATCATGCTAATGTGGAGAACATACCAAATGACTAAATGGTAAAGTGAATAAAAAAATTAAAACCTGACTCAAAAACTAACAAAAAAAAAAAAAACTTAAAAAAAAGGAAAAAAAAGGCTTACATGCTAATTATGGTGATGTGGAGAACATACCAAACTACTGAATGGTCAAAGTGGCTAACTAAAAAAACAAAAACGGGGGAAAAAGGGGAATGGCACAAAAACTACATCCTATAACGCTCCAAAAAGTGAACCTGCCAAATTTCATCGCTGTACGACAAAAGCTGCGAGTCGAGACACTCGTACAAAATTTTTGCGAGAAGAAAGAAGAAGAAGAAGAAGAAAAAGAAGAAGATAATGAAGAACAAAAAGTTGGCTCTTCCAAGCCAACTTAATGACTAGCACTAAGGTTTGTAATAGATGTTCCGTTTTTTTCTAATTATAATTAGTGGGGCTGAGTTCAGGTCTTTTGGTCTTGTAGTCTTTGCAGCCTAGTTAATTACATCAAACTGATGTCACTACATTATTACATCACACACAGAAAAAGGAGGAGAACATGAAAGGGTATTTTTGGGCACATGGTATTTGCAAAGATCAAAATTAATTGTATATAAGACACTAACATTAGTACATTGGAGAACATTTCAGCCTTATGACTGAAGGGGATAATGATCATAGCGGAAGAGGGAGGTCACCAGCATGCCAGGATATCACAAGAAGGCTTAGAGTTTCTTATATTTATGTAGCATTTCTTGTGTGTGATGAAAGCCTGAAATAACATTTAGAATGATTTTTTGAAATCAAATAAAAGTTCAAAGTTCTGAATTATAGGGGATTTTCTTTCATTGGCAGGCCGATAGTCTTTATCCCGCTCACAAATGGAGGTATAAAAAAGACTGTAGAGGTGCAGTAGTTGGTAGGATGCTGTAAAGGATGTGAATTGCTTTGTATTGGTATTTGTCCAAATACCTTCTAACATAAAAGTTAGGAAAAGGTTCCTGACAGAAGCTAGAGTTCCGTTTACAGATGCACAGCTATAAGGTGTGATATTAAGGTTGCTTAAAAATGATTTACCAATTTACAGTTAAATAAAAGTTACAACCGAATAAATAACATATTTATGAATAAAATGTTACAGTACATTTAGCCATTTATCAGATTCTTTTATCCAAATCAACTTACATGCTATTTACATTATAAAGAACATAAAAACGAATTAAATAGAAAAACTATAACAGAAACCATTTTAAATGGTTTATAATGAGTACAATTTATGAATTTTTTTTTTGCAGGAGTTTAATTATATTAGTTTGTATGGTGCTAACATTATCTTTTTACTCATACCACTGTCACTTAAGAATCATTATTAACAGAACAGCGCTGCCAATGATACAGTATCCATTTAAATCACAAAATAAACTTTATCCTGTATCTATTTTTGACTTGTGCACTTCCTTAAACACTTATTATTTCCTTAGACATAATCCAAACATGTGAATAACACATGCCAACAATTGTTCACTTGATAGAGAAGTAGTTAAAATGCACGTACAAACCAATAACAAAACTACAAACATAATAAAAAGGCTTATATTTATAAGGTGTACAGAAAACATTTACCTCTCCTGAAGCAGGTCTGCTTTTGAGTTAACAGAATACAGCATTGCTTTCTCATAGAAAAGATCTGTGACAGTCAAGTCATACTTGTCCTAAGAGGGAAGAAAAATGTATTATTTTAAAATTATCCATTTTTCATGCTCCTCATCCAAAGCAGGATCACCTGGTGTCTGTCTTAGCACTTTAAGCAAGGTGAAAACATCCTGTAATTATTACAAACACAACCACTTAGGTAAAAAATAGTAAATTTTCTTGTGTGTTTGTCTGACACGCATGTCTTTGTGGGAAAACTTGAAAAGAACATGCAAACTTCACAAAAAAGGTCCTTGTTGACACTGCATGGGTACCCAGAGCTTGTGGTTGTGAGGTGACAGTTCTACATACTGAGCCTACATGCTAACCTAAGTATTTTAAAATAAGGAAAATGACTAATGATTATCCAAAAGAAAAATTTTGCCAATAGATGTTCTGCTAAAATTATATTTTGTAAATGTTCTGAATGTCGTTCTTTATGAACTTTTTTGCTAAACTGAACTTACAAAAGACCAGTGTCTTATTTAAAATAGTTTTTCTGCAAAGGACTTCAATGCAGGATGGACAAGCAGTTTCCACACTTGCTTAAGAGTGTAACGTGGCATATTACAAAAATTAGGGGGAAAGGGGGAAAAAACTAATTGGGCATTTCATGCATTCGTTTAACAAGTTAAAATGCAAAACAATCTTTGTGGCAGCAACTATTACAAATATCACAAGTATTGTTTAAGCTCTTTAAAAAAAAGACCACAATTAAGTGGCACGACACACTTTATGAATGCAGCTTGATTCACATTCAGGATAGAAAAATAGGTTGCTAGTATTTAGAGTAATTTTTCTGCATTCTGACTGTGTGGACATTATTGGACCTGAAAAATAAAAGCAGATGCAAATCAGTAAGCACATGGAGACTTCCCTAAGTGTGGATGGTTAGAAAGAAAACAAAGGAAGGAAACAGAAGAGACACTTGCTAGAATCTGATGAGCAGTGTGTTGTGTCAATCTTTGCAAACAGATTAGTGTGTGCATGTGTTCGGGAGGTTCTGCTCTAACCTTCATGTGTTTCAGCAGCTCTTGCACGGTCATTTCCTCCCTTCCATCTTTTAAACCTTGCACTAGGAAATCGTCCCAGAGGGAGTAATCTTTCCCCGCAACCTGTCGAAAGACACAACACACCAGCTTTTAACATACACTGTAGTTTGATCATATCAGAACTAACACAAGCATGTGTTGATACATTATACTAATCAAGCTGCTTTATTCTTCAGTAAAATGATTCTTTTGTGAAAATGGAGCATCACAAAAGAGTAAATTTACCTGAAATTTAGGACAAAATGACATTTACCACGATAGGAACTTTGTTTAAAGTCGGGGTAGCATTACATTACAAGCACCGACCTCAAAGGTCACATCTCAAAAGAGCTTTAAAACATAATTCAAATATCTATATTTGGTTAAAAATCTTAAAATCATATACAGGTTTAGGTGAAACTTTATGTCATCCTTAAATTTTTAAACACACAATACAGCAAAAAACATCAAGCTTATGAACCTGTGTCAGGCAGGGACGCCATGGACAGGTCACTATTCCTCCGCAGTGCAGTCACACAGACACTCGAACATACACTGACACGAAGCAATTTTATGTTGGCAATCAACATATTAGCATGTATTTGAACTGTGTAAAGAAACAGGAACTTCTTAAGAAAACCCATACAGACATGAAGAGAACATGCAAAATTTATCAATAAAGGAACCTCAATCTGCCTGAAAGGTGCAGACCTTATTGCTGTTGCAAAACTTATTATGACTGTGCTGTACTCATTAGATCATACATTTAACTTATTTGAAATACTTAAATTTGATTTTTGATAGATTTTTGAAACAAGTCTATAAACATATGCATGTAATAAGGAAAAACTAAAATATTCTTGTTTTACTTGTTTATATCAGGACTTCTGCATTGTAATTTTTATTATATATTAAAAATTAAGTATTTTAACTCTCCAGGACACAAAAAAATGACACTTATAGATCAGTCACACTAACACAAGCAGCTCAGTTATGTGCAGTGTGTGTAACAATTAGAAGCTACATGTGCATGTAAAGCCAAAGCCATTAAGTAAATATAATTCCCCGTGCAAAATTGCTAAAAGACCTTTTTTTCACCAGTTAAATTAAAATGCAACTTCATCTGGAGTAAAAGCTTTGAACTGCTGTTTCTAGAATTGTTAAATCAAAAGCAGACACAGGATATCACCTTACTGGAGATCTTAATCCTTTACCATAGTGTTGACATATGACACCTGTGGAACCCAGACACGCTCATCTATTAGGCCTGCCTGGGATAAACCTTTGTGTGTGTGTTTTAGTGACTGCACACATTAAAGCATTATTGCTAAATCACTGAAACCTAAAAGTCAAATAAAATAACAGTCCTATTATAACCATCAGTATGTGTTGTCTATTTTCTATTGCATGGTTTAACAAAACTCTATACATTTGATCCTATTTTTCTAGTTTGTTGCATTTTGCACAATTGGAGCTGAAGAAGGTTCTAAGTAGAGCTTCACAATGCTAAAAGAAGAAATTGGCGATAAAAAGACAAAACGTGTTGTTCAGGGAACTTATTGAACACAAAAATTTAACTGAAACAAGCTGTTCATCAGCTGATCGAACGTTTAAGGTCATAGTTACAAAACAGTAATGACAGTAAGGAGTAGCTCCACCAATCTTTTTCATTACTTCAAAACATTTAAGGATGCTTGATGTAAGTGTTTTCAAGAGGATAGTGGGAATGTTACGCCAAGTGTTGAAGACGGCTTCACGAAGGGCATCCACTGTCTAGAACTGATGTCCAATTTTGTAAACTTCACTTGCCATCTATCCCCAAATGTTCTCAATCAGATTAAGATTTGGGGGAACACCCAGAATGGCCCAAAAGAGAAATAATATTCTGTTTTAAGAAGCCCTTTGTGAACTGCAGCATTGTCCTGTTGAACAAACGAGTGACTACCACACAGACGAGGGCACTTAAGTCATCAGGGATTCACACTGCAATGTCTCCCCATAGCCAGCTGTTTTTAAACACCGCTGCACAATCTGAAGCTACATCGTTCCATTAAAGGAAAATGCACAGCAAATTATGAGGCCCCCCCCCTCCCAATCAGAGACTACAACTTTCTTCAACCTTTCAATGTCCCAAGTGTGCTGCACCTTTGCAGTCCTAAGTCCAAATGGGCAGTTTTGTGGCATTGAAGATGATGTGGCCTTGGAAGAACTTCAGAAACAAAATGTCTTTTCTCACAGATGCCATATGATGATTATTGGGCTCCAGTCAGCACCATTAATGGCCTCAATTTGGGTAGCGGATCTTTCCTTTGTCTTGATCGACAGCCAATCGGATCCTGCGGCTCAGCGCTGGTGAAATATTTTTGGGTCTACCACTTGACTTTTCCATAACCCTCCAACCTCAGCAGCGATGGCATATTGTGAGAGACTTTGCTTATGGAGCTCAACAATCCTACCACATTCAAAGTCAATGAGCTGTTTTGCTTTTGCCATCAGAAGGTGTTGACTGTGTAAATAGTTGACAGAACATTACATGAAATTTTAACTTTTAAACTTTTGATTAGCTGAAAAAAAAACAACTAATGTTTGAGTGCAAAAGCAGTTTTCAAAAAATAGCTGCTCAAAAGTTTTTTGTTTGTGCCGATTTCTTCCTTTAGCATTGCCCTACTTAAAACCTTCTTAAGATCCAATAGTGCAAAATGTGTATATCAGATATGTATATAAAAAAAGCAGCCAGCTCGATAAATGCTCAGGTTTGATGATATTACAGTGTAGCTGTTTATTCCTAAACTACTGACTTGTGTTGTTCTCTCAGTTGTAAGTCAATTTGCATAAAAGCGTCTGCTAAATGACTAAATGTAATGTAAATTACATATAATTATAACCAAGATAAATTCACATTTTATATAAATATAGTCTATATCATTGTTACATCCAATATATTCAGGCTTTTTAGAAATAACATAAAAATTTAGATCATCAAACTTGGCCGTGGAAAACGTCCCACCTGCGCCCTGCAGTTTTGTGATAAGCGTTTGACTTTAATTAAAGACTCGTTCTGAAATCAATCAATGCATTTGACATCCTGTGGTTTGCACAGGCACCAACTTGCTGAGTAGATAAACAGATACATAGCGCAGTTTTTCTATTTTTTAATTTCTAACCTTCAAGCCATGGTATATCCTAAATACTGTTTGAAGTAGGTGGTTGTTCTTAAATTAAATTAAAACATTAACCAATGCTGTTAAATTTAATTATTTTCTTGATTTTAATGTTGAAGTTCTACACAGACTAGACCAAGCTTTTTTCAGACTTGAGCTTTTTGGCATCAAAGACCAACACATTTTGTAGTATAATTTTTAAACAAGTTCTCAATTCTGAAAAAATGCTATCCCAAAAATAACGTTTTTTTTAAGATTCTTAAGAATGTAGCACAAAGACATACCAAATCTGAAATTTCTTAATAAATTATACAGGTCTATTATAAATATTATTTCAGTAAATTGTTTAAAAACTTGGAATGGAAGTCCTGCATTAAAAAATGAAATGCACCTAGTTAACCTATCTAACAACTCATAAAGTCATGAGTCAACAGGTTTAGAACAAGACTAGGTATGAACACACACAGACATCTAATCTTTTGAAAATAAATGGGAGGGTCCACCACTTTGTGACTTAACATTTTTGTCTTGAACATCAATAAATTCACATTTAACAAAGCCTATGAAATATCTTTAAATAAAAAAAAACTGATAACTAATTTTCGGGCCCTTGGGCAACACTACAAGGAAAGAAGCTGCACGGAATTCATGTCACCTCATGATCTTAAAAACACTTTCTGAAATCATTGCCTGCTTTTTTTTTTTTTTTTTTTTTTTTTTTTTTTGCTACATCAGTTACATGTAGTTACACCTTTTTACAATTCAAAATAAATAATATATTATTTTTACATTTAACAATAACACTCTGTCAGAGTTTGTTTAATATGTGTAACATAAATGGTAAAATGAAACAAAATACTCAAAAATAATTATAATAATAAATTAAATAATACAATACATCTAGACAAAAAAGGGACAATGTATCAGAAACAAGCAACCAGTGATGAAGTATTTTAGCCCATTCTGCACAAATTACAACAGCAAAAAATATTTGCACGATACAAAATAAGGATTCTGTGCAGCTAAGCATCTGAAATACAATTTAATGTCAAAATAGGGAAGCATTTCTCTTTTAAAGCCATAGCAAATGGTCTGGAACAAAGTAGTAATGTCCCTGTTTCATTTATTAGTTGAATCACATTTAATAGCAACGTTTTACAAAAAGAAATAAACTAATTTTACATCTGACGTTTTTGTTTTGTTTTAATCTGTAGTTATATTATTATACTAATAGATACTCAGATATTATGTTTTGCACAGAGTTGAACTTCATTATCCATCTGTGAGATAACGATGATGGAAACTGGTAATGTATTTAATTGTTTAAACCAATAACTGTTAAAGCCAAATCTAATAAAGATTACAAATTATATAGTGTGTGGCTATTAAGAAGAATGGATGCTTGAAATGAAAAAATATAACTTTTCAGCGCAATGTGTGCGCACAAAACAAAACACCAAAAATAAGTGATTCCTTATTATTAAAATATTAAACTCTCATAACTCATTTTATACTGTACTGAAGTAAACACACATCAAGCTTCACAAAAGAACAAACTGTTTCTATGCAAAGTATTGGACTGCAGCCACAAAGTCCTTTACTGAATGCCACAGAACGTATGACCAATCAGAGCCAAGCTTCAGCAGCTGCACATGAGAGAATTTGATGCCAACTCTAACCTCTCTATAGAAGTTTAAAAATAAGTAAGAGCACTGGAATCCAGACAGACTCTGGAAATGATTAAATCATTCCAACAAACTCATATCAAACACTACAGCAACTACAAGATTAGTATTTCTTACAGTAGCATTTAATATTGCAGACTGCGCAGATCAGAGGTCGTCATTTAGCTAGGGGAGTTTTCATTGTACCAAAATCTCTTTATACTTGCTATAAGAAATGCTATAGTTAGAAACATGTCAGTACAGAGATTACATTTTTTTTTCCTGATTAAAAAAATGGAGGACAGCCAAAAATCTCATCTGTTAGGCACATACTTAGAGAGTGCATTGTAAGCAGAGCTTCCTCTTACTTTCACATGTCTCTACACCAGCCAGACTGGAAGTAGAACATGATGGAATGCACAACTGTTTAATAACCTCAGTCACAGAAAACAAATGTTGGAGTTGATTAAGTTTGCTCTGGATAGAAAACCACATTTTAAAACCATTCATACTGGTTCACTGAACAGATTCTCAAAGTTACACCTATGATATTTAAGAAATCTACAAAATATCTCAAAACATGGTTCATGCTCCAAGATCCATAAAGTAAACACCAATTTCCACTACAGTTTGAAAGTACATTTCCTCTGCTCAGTTCAGTACATCTCAGCACAGGAAGTATGTGGTAACTATTTCACCAGCTCATCAGGAAACCAGATCTGAGTGACCAAAGTAAACAATGCTGCATTGTAATTCTTAAGCATTAACTTGTGAGTTTCATAATTTATACATTACTTTTCAGTAACACAAAATTAAGGGCAATAAAATATCTTTAGAAATGTTATGTCCAGTGGACAGAGGTCACTAGACACACCTACCTCACAAAGTGAATTCATTCTTTTAAAACCTTCTACAATATGTTCAAACTATTTTATGGAAATTCGTGCCCATGAGGTGAAAAAAATTGATTAGGAACCAACCTTTGAAATAGTCTACTTTGCAGTCAGTAATTCCTCTACATTACATTTGGTCAATTTACAGACGCTTTTATCCAAAGTGACTTACAAGTATCCCAAGTCAGAATACAGAGTTACATAGAGAATCCCTGGCGCAATAGGGGTTATGGGTCTTGCTAATGGAACTTCAATAGACCTGGGATTTGAACCCACAACATTTAGATTGCTAGCCAAACACCTTAACCAATCAGCCACCACACCCACCCAGAGTAGGTGTTCAATTGTTCAAGGCTTATGTGCACGTCACTAGAGTTCCAACACATTAAGTTCACCAAACCATGTTTTTAATGGTCTACTGTCTCAGGTAAAAGGAAAAGGTTCATGTTGAGACAGATAAAGCGACTAAACTAAACTGCTGCCACAAAGTAAAAAAAATGGTATTCACCTTTAATGTCATTGCGTGCTTCAGTATTAAAATGACTTTTCACTGGCTTTACCCAATACATAAATAAATTTGCCATACAAGAAATGATTTATGTTCTAATGAACAATGTTCAATACTAGGCCTAGACAATACTAGGCAGTCACAGATGTAGCTCAATTTGTAAAAACAACTAACCAAGGAAATACATGGGTTTGGGTATCAGACAGGAAAAATGAACAATCCATTTCCTCTTTTTGTATTTCCTCCCATGTGGTCATAATACCATGATAAAAACAGTACAGTGGCCTCATAGAATTTACCACATTTCATTTTTACATTTTCACTAGTCTATAGCAATTGTTTTTTTTTTATCAAATGATGTTTTTGGTTAAATAAAAAAAAACATTTTATTAAATCACAGCTGTTCTTTTGAATGTGACGTGTGTGTGTGTGTGTGTGTGTGTGTGTGTGTGTGTGTGTGTGGACTGTGTTAAAAATCATATTCCCTTTCACAAAAGCACTACAGTACTGAATGCTTGACATTAGCTACAGGAATGGGATGTGCATACAACAGTTGTGTTGTTAAAAAAATATGTGACACACCGGTTTATACTTAGATCCTAACATTTACATTAAGTCACTTTGATCCAATGAAACTTAAAGTAAGGAAACTGTCTTGGGCAAATAAAACTACTGGGGCCCAAGAATATTTTTAGACAGCAAGTTTATATCCAGCAGCAGGTACAAAACAATCAAACCAAATATCTAACTGAAACGAATGGGTATACTTCTGGCAGGAGGTTAATAAACTCCTATTGCTTCTCTTGTACCAAAACACTCTTTTTAAAGGACAAGTTCATGTCATTTATGTGATTAAAATAGTTTGAAACTGAAATTTCTGTACATGTCCAGGATTTCAATATTGTATATGCAGGTCTAATGCTGTAAATTTGGTCTTGTTTGGTTGGCAGTATTTCAGGCTCTAATTTACAATTCCAGATGGTTAGTTCTCCTTCACTGGAGAATCTTAAAATAGAGTCAAAGAGCTGAAAGTGTGTCAACAATTGGAAAGTGCCTATTGATCTGTGGCCCCATGGAGGGGTTTCAGTGGGACAGATGTCAGTAGTGGTGAAGACTAGTCAGATGTAGTGAATATACTATGTCTAGCTAAATCCACCCCCATCAACAAACGCAAAGATCTCAAACCCCCAACCACAAAGACAACACCAAGTATCCCAAATTCACCAAAAATTCAACTCTACCCCCTTAAAAAGTTTTTTTATGCATTTTATGGCATTGTTATTAGTACTGCAAAACTGTACATCCACTTAAACAATATTAATCACAACCTGTTTGAAACAACAATCTTTACGTGAGCTATTTGTTGATCTAAAAGGAAATCATTCCTTTTTATAAGATATCTTTCTAATGCCCCCAAGCCATACATTTTTTTTTCTAATTTTGAAAGGGGAGCTATAGTATAGTAATTATCATTATCTTTATTGTGGAGCATTTTAGTAAGTTTAATGCTTTGCTGGACTTTATGTTTATTTTGTTGTTTGCTTTTGTGGGCCCTAAGCAAGGCCTCAGACCCTCCTTGTTGCAGAAGGACCAGGTCATGGCTGACACTGCCCTCTGACCACAACCTCTACGTTAAAACATGGAAAAAAGTTTTTTTTTTTTAAGGTTTTTTAAATGATACACCTGTGTATACATAATGTACTGTATAATGACAAGATCATCTTGATATTAGCTTGTCTGAAAAAAATAATATATTAATAAGTTAATTCAAGTTTTCTAATAATAAAAGCACTTTGTCGACTGTCCTGTCATCCAAATCCTCATTACTTTACCCTTTAACCTCTAATCTATGTCATGAATATTCAGCAACCCAAAAAACTAGGTGAACAAAGAAATGAGTGGGCTGAAAGTATGATCAACTGTCTCTAGAGGGTTTGACACTTACATGCCAGCCACAGCCCTATTTTCAAAAGGACTATTGACATGTTAAAAAGCAAACAGAAGTCTTAACAATTGTCTTGCCAATGAGGGTTTCTTTACCAGACTGATGACTCGTGCCAGAAGGACTCCACCAGTTCAGGCTACCCTCAAGCAAATGGTACAGATTGCCTAAGGGCCCATTTTACACACAGACATAAACATGGCCCATATATCACCTTCATGCCCATCTGCTGACAGGGATTCACAGTGCTAAAAGAAATCAATAATCATATAAAAGTTGTGTATTGGCCTAGTTTTATAATTTATTTTAAGAAATGAATCCATACAAGAAAGAAATTGGGTAAAAAATATTTTGCTTATTGCATTTTAAAAGATGAGCAAATATAGTCTGTTTTTATAGTTATATTTGTGTAGTTGTATCTTGTATTGCCCGTTGAGAATGTGTTTTTTAAACTATGTCCTAGTACTGTCCTATTTTGCCTAGCACATTAAAGGTTAGAAAACCATAATCTCATTTAGCTGCACACTGGTGTGTGCTGTTTAAATAACAGAAACGTTTGCTTTGATTTTGAAATAACCCTAAAATTAAATTAAAATGCACTGATATTTTCAGATTATTCATCTTAGACTGATTTTAACTGTTGCTTTGACACATATGTCTGCAAAAAGTTTTGTGTTAATAAACTGAGGAAGTTGTACTTGAACAAAATGATTTATTGATTCATTATTTCTTCTTTAGCAAAGGTCAAAAACTCAAGCTTTAGACATTACAAAGTACACAAACATAAAAGATGTGACATTTGTGCAAAAATAAATTACTACCAACAAGAAGATGAAAGATTATCATTAGAAATAAAATAAATCTTCCTTTATTAGTTTGTACTAATTGTAGATCTAATATCTCATTAAAAAATAAACTCCTGCTTATTTTAATTTAGTTACAATTTATTTATTGTACACAACATATTTTTTAAAACATTAAATGTGACCCAAACAAAAATAAGAATCATTATTAACCAATGATCTTTATTTTTATATTTTTGTCTTAAATGTTTCTTATAGAGTAGGTGTTTACCTATTAACACATTCTTATTAGGCATTATATTAATAAAAATAAATCTATGCTGAATGTGAACCTCAATCAATATCCACCGTTTACACCAGTAAATAGTATTGATTTGACTCTCTCACATTCGTAAGTTGAGGACATTATGCTAGAAAGAGATAAAACACTGTTCTGTATCAGTGATGTAATAAGTGCAAGCCACTAATCATACGGTGTTGCTTAAATCAGCTTTACAGGTTGCTTTTAGACAAAATTTTGGAATTTGAATGACTCATTATTATACAATAAGCTTAATTAGTAATTGCACATATTATTGTAATAGTATTATAATAAATTTAGGGGCCAACATCTGGTTCACATTACAGCCACATCACAGTGCTTCGAATTATTTGGACTACATTACTTGTTTGGTTACGTGTGCTGGAAAATTAAACAGATATAAACTGTGGGATAGTGAAAAGTATGACATTCTCTCTAAGTGAAATTATTAATTTGTAAAATATATATTTCTACACAAGCTACATAAATAAGAACTTTTCTATTATTAAGGTTTTTCACTTACCGATGTTAAAAAAACAGATCACAAAAATACCATGAGCCTTTAAAGTGTGATCGATAACATTTAGCTATATGACCTAAGTCAGGTGCTATGAAAGGTCAGAGCCCTAAGGCATTTATAGCAAAAACAAAACTAATTATTGAAAATGCACTGAAAGTTAAAGTAAATGTGGACTATTAGAAAATTCACTATTTGCAAATGGAATAAAGCTAAATATAGCTAAAATATCTGAAGCCATTTTTAATCAGTTTCTTGAGTTCAGCGTACTGAACATTTATTGTACTGTTGTTTACATTTTGCCTTCAATGTTGTAAATACAATGTCTCTATGCGCATCTACCTGCGTAACACAGGTGATAATACTAAATGCAACAATGGAACTGGGAAATATGTAGTCTCTGGCTGATTGTAATTCCTCCTGTTTATGATTTATAGTTCCTTTTTGAAATAACTTGAATGACATAAGCCCATAAAACAAGTTAAATGCCATGATGTTCCAGATCAAAATCTCTTCCTATAATTTGAAATGAAACTCAACAAGTAAACACATATACAGAAACATCATACACAATACAAAAGCCTCTAAAATCAAAACGTGAACAGTTATGTACTTCTAAATGTAAATGCACATAGGTTTAACCTCTACACACTGCTTTTCTATTACCTGGCACAATGGTGCAAGACTGAACATTTTTATCATGATTTAATTTAGGAAAAACCTGTAGTATTGTGATGGTATAAAATCAGGAATACTAGCATTCAGTTTATTAGAAAGTGATCAGCTAGAATTATGTTCTAAATACGTACAAAAATAGTTTTAATTTAAAATGCCAAAGGTGTGTGTAAGTGTGGTGTGTGTGAAGAGGCAGCCTAATTTGTGAGATTGGATTACACTAGGGTGAAAGTTCACTGACTGAATACTTAATCAACAACAGATGGGTCTTGCTGTCAGAAAAAAAATGAATAGAGGCAGCGAGTGTGTTATTGTGTTCCCAATAATGGGGGAAAAATGAAAAAGAAATTAAAAGTATGAAGGTGTGTATCGCTTATGGAACAAAAATCTTATTACTTGAGATTAATATATTACGTGTAATATAATTTATTGCAATAGCAAACTATATCGTCTAAAGTTTTTCTATGTGCAATATAAAAAATGTGCAATAAAATAAATAATCATAAAGTTATATCATTCATTCATAATCATCTGCTTAATCCTGTAATGTGGGAGGAAACCGAAGAAACCGGAAGAAACCCACGCAGACACGGGGAGAACATGGAAACTCCACCCAGACTGGGAGTCGAACCCAGACTCCCCAGCGCTGAAAGAATTTCTGAGCTGAACAGGTTGTGTTAAAAAGCCTTTAATGAGCACATTAACTTTAAATATGTTAAAAATCTCAGAAATAAATAAAAAACTGCAAATTTTCATTTATTGTTATTCTCCTATTCTATTCAGAGTCATAAAGGATGCTTAGAATTATTCAAGCATGCGGTGAGCGAAAGCCAAAGCAACACCCTGGGTAAAAGACACATTTGCACCTGGGAGCAATTTCTCATCGCTAATACACCCAACGTGCTTTTGGATTGTGTGCGAACAACCAAGATTTATAAAAGCATCCCATGGAGAACATGCAAACCTCTATTTAACTGCACATTCCAGAACTAACATTTTTTTAGTGTGACAGAACTGCCAGTGTTGTTCTGAGAAGTAGTGTTTTTAAAGTCAATTTCACTTTAGTCAAATGATTTAATACTTTTAAACTTGTACTTAATATTTTTGTAAGCAAAAACAAGTCAGGGACAATTTCCCATTTCCCAACATATGATTCAGACTCATGTCACCTTATCCTCCAAAAAAAATTAAAAGTCTTAAAATGAACTGTTTCAAATAAGGTGAATCCCATTCGTGCGTGTTTTTTTTTTTTTTTCAATTTTTGTGATCAAAAATTTCTTTTTTGGTCATCTACAAAAACAACTCTGAAAACATAAGGCTTAAAAAATTATTTCTAAGTCCTCACAAGCATAAAAAACTAAAGCAAAAGACAAGAAATTCATAGAAAGTGGAGACTAGCCAGAGGAGCGAACACAAACAAAAGCACACATGCCAAGCATGTTCTGGCTTTATACTCTGAGGCCTGACGTCTGCCTAGACCCCATCTTAAATTACCATTCTAATGGACAATCACAATCCCCAGAGAGCAGGAAAACAGATTATCTGTCTTTTTTCGTCTCTAGCTTTTAATTTTTTTTTAGCTCCACAGTTCTATCAGGACCATTGCATCATGACATGTTACTAATTGACTCCGTACTGTAAAACTTAAGCACTTGAAATGGTTCTCATGCATTGCCAGATTTGCTTGTTTTGGCTGCAATATCTATTTTTTAGCATGCTGATAAAATTCATACTAAGTGGCTGAAATCCAACTATCAATAAAACACTGTGGGAGCAGCTCCAAAGACAGCTCTGTTTCTTACATTAAAATGCTTTTTGTAATATTATAATAATACTAGTTCTTAAAGATACAAGAATGTGTTATTGTAACCTATGGATTAACAACAAATAATACTTTTTATAACAATTTACTCAATAGCATGGTTTATTTAAAACATCTTAAAACAAATACGCTGCTCAAAAAAATGGGGACACAAACAACACAATGTAACACTAAGTCAAGCACACCTGTGAAATCAACCTGTCCAGTTAGGAAGCAACACTGATTGTGAATCAATTTTACTTGCTGTTGTGCAAATGGAACAGACAACAGCTAGAAATGAAAGCAAGACAACCCTTATAAAGAAGCGGTTGTGCAGGTGGTGACCACAGACTTTTTCTCTGTTCTAATCCTTTCAGGATGTTTTCATCACTTTTTTAATTTGCCAGTTCCCTCACTATAGCGGTAGCAAAAGGCGGCGTCTACAACCCACAGAAGTTCCTCAGGTAGTGCATTTTATTCAGGAAGGCACGTTAATGTGAGCTGTGGCAAGAAGTTTTGCTGTGTCTGTCAGCTCAGTGTCCAGAGCATGCAGCAGATACCAGGAGACAGGTCACCTCATCAGGAGCATGCCCAGGCATTGTAGGGAGAACATACAGGGACGTGGAGGCCACACACTATATTGTATGTATGTTGTGATGATGTTAAGGAGTTTCTTGCAGTTAATTAATTTGTAATGTTTTTAATTGAGATTAATCACAAAATCGATAATCGTCTCATTCCTATAATCATGTACCACTTTTATTGCCATACCAGTACACTGACAGATATGGCATCATAAAATTATAAAATGTCCACATCAGAATTTTTAATGTTTGACTGAATTTTAATATTTTTGACTGAAAAACTGTCCCTTTTGGGATAGGTAGTTTTCACATGTTTATTGCATTTGCAAAATTGTGCAGTGTAAATACCCTAATATCAGTTATTTTAACTCCAAGAGTTTCCATTTTGCATATCATCACTCGTACTCATTCTATGCAAAAAAAAAAAAATATATTTATTTATTTTTTTCATTTTTCATTTTACATTTTTTTCCTCCACATTTTTCCTTTGGATTTCTTGTCTTGTTTTGTTTTTTTAAAGGATGGAGATTCTGATAGTGGTGATGACTCTGATAAAAGATCATGTGAGGAAAGCTGGAGACTCATTACCTCTCTGCGGGAGAAGTTGCCTCCTAGCAAACTTCAAACTATTGTCAAAAAGTGTGGTTTGCCCAGCAGTGGAAAAAGACGGGAGCCTATTAAAATGTATCAGATTCCTCAGCGCCGTCGTCTCACCAAAGATTCAAAGTGGGTCACTATCTCTGATTTAAAGATCCAAGCAGTCAAGGAGATCTGCTACGAAGTTGCCCTAAATGATTTTCAGCACAGCCGTCAGGAAATTGAAGCCTTGGCCATTGTTAAAATGAAGGAACTGTGTGTGACCTACAATAAGAAAGACCCTAATGAGCGAGACTCCTGGCGAGCTGTAGCCCGGGATGTTTGGGACACAGTAGGAGTTGGAGATGAGAGAATAGAAGATGGCATCGCCAGCGGACGAGGTGTGACTGATATGGATGAATTGAAAGGGCACATTGATAAACTAGAGGATATCTTGCAAGAGGTTAAAAAACAAAATAACATGAAAGATGAAGAGATCCGAACACTTAGAAACAAGATGGTAAAGATGGAAAAGGTCTTGCCCCTGATTTCTGCTGAGAACCACGACAAGATTGATCCCTCTGAATCCGCAAGAATCCAAAGCCGCTGCGAAAGCGAGACTCTGTCAGAGCACAAGCTGAACAGAGAGCAAGGTGATGATCAATTATCAAAGTTGATCACTGATGATTCATTTCGACGTGGTCGTATGCGTTGGATGCACCAAGATCAAGATCGGCTAAAAAATCTTCAGCAGCAGGAAATATCTAAGCAGCTCCGCAGGCAGAATGGACCACATCGCTTCATACCACCAGAAGACCGCAAGCTGCGCTTCCCTTTCAAGAGTAACCCAAAGCATCGGAACTCCTGGAGCCCTGGCACCCACATTATTATAACAGATGAACAGGTGATTGAACTGAAAGTTCCCAAAGAGGCAATACAAGAAAATGTACCTGAGGAAGCAGGAAACCTTGAGCAGTCTGGGGCCGCTATCTTTACCAACTCCAATATTTCCAGCCCATTAGGGCAGCAAAAGAGCAGAGAACTTGGGCAAACCCAAAGTCATAGACATAAGCAAGCCAACAGGAAGCCCCATGAGAGAGGTCGCAGCAACTCTTTTAATAGTAGCCAGCATGCATCTAACTTAATGGAATCTCCACACACTGAGGACCGGGGGAAGCAACAACTAGCACAAGCTTTCTACCCACCACTTTACAAACAAAACCAACATGTTCCTTACCATCATCCTTATTCTCAGCAGTATCAACAGTCATATTCCTACAATACTGATGGCATCTACAACTATCACCAGCAAAATTTTCGTCACCAGCAGCACAATTATCAAAATAGCTTTCTGACCCCACCACGCATGCATAGACACATGTCTGCACCTAATTTAAAATCTGGACAGGAAACCACTGTATAAATGAGATCAGAGCTTACTTTTATATACTACATTATATAGCATTACCACTGGCACAATCTAGATTTGCAGAAAACTTGCAGCACTGGCCAGCTTGTCCTCATTAAATAAAATTCTCAGAAATCTTGCTTTTTTGCAAACATTATATTGATATTTTACAGATATGTTACAGATTTGGGAATGATGTGTGATATGCTAGTGACTTTGTTACCAAACCAGCTGTATCGTTGATGAGGGTACATTTAAGCTTAATAGGTTTTTACTGTACTGCTTCTGATTTGAAATATTGAATGACCACTACTCAGACTCACTAAAATAGTACACCCAAACATGTTACTTGAATATTCAATATGAAGGACTTCTGTCATACTTGTGTTAAAATAAATTTGCAATGTATATGTCCATAAAGGAATGCTGGACAAATGATCTGTGTGGGTGTGTTTAACTCAAAACAAATTGAATTTGCTGTAAAATAAAATGCCTTAACTATTCCTAATTGCCTTAGAGAGTGAATGTCCTCTAGTTTTAACAAAGATCTTTGATAAAAGTGTCTTATGGCATTGTCATAAAGTTTGTAGTTTTGGCCATTAGGTTAGCTATAAGATATTTTAATTGGTCCCTAGATTTTCAAGACTTGCATGAATTGGTGTGTCTTAGCATTTTGCCCTACCTATTATATATGTTCTGGAAATTCATGATGGATCTTTGGTAAAGTTTTTCTTTGAAATAACTTCACAGACATTACCTTGGAGCCTGCTTACTTTTCAAGGCAAACATATTTCAAAACAGGTTTCTTTTTAAGTATTTTTTTGTGATTGTTTTATTTTAGCCAAAACTGATCAGAATTACATTTGTTTTAAACCCCGAAAATATGATTAGTGTTTGGCAGGAAAAATGACTGTGCTTTCTAAAGATTTCTATTAATTTTCTTAAATGTGAAGCAATGAAAGACAAATCATATTTGCATGTAGTACCCGCATTAAAATTTTCTTTGTATTTGTTTTTTGTACAATGTTTTTTTTGTTTAAAGATGTATACTTGTCATTCAATAATATGGACAAGTCGTGACTGTGTTCTTGTATCTGGAACAGACCTGGCAGTCCTTACTTTTAGTTAAATGTACATCAATATACAATTGTATTGCCCTCACATGACTGCTCAATGTTTCATAAACATTTTTCAAATAATTAAATGAAATACAAACAAAAACACATTGCTAACTTGGGCCTGACTAATATTTATACACTATTGAGTAATATTTGTAATTAAGTTGGTAAAAACCCTCTAAATCTTAGTAAAGATTTTTGGTCATAAAAATAGTTAAATACAGTTGGAAAGATGCTGGTTTATATCACAATATACAGTATTGTCTACAGCATAATTTACTTTTTAATTCTTTCCAGAACATTTACATTTATAACATCCCTGGTTCTTAACGTTTTCATTAATGTATTGTTTTATAGAGGAGCTGCAAATTTCTCTCTTAGCATCCAAAATGACATATGAAACATTTAATGTCTGTGTGTGTTTTTCACATTTTTGAAAAGTCATGCTCAAAAGCAGAGGTAGCCAACACTGTGCACAATGTTGGTAGTGTTACCTACCCAGCCAACTTGTGTGTGTTTTTGCTGTATTTACTGGGATGTTTTGTTTAAATTCTTTGTGTCACTTGCCTTCATTATATATTTACATTTAGTCATTGGACAGACACCTTTATCCAAAGCGACTTAAATGAGAGGACAACGACAGTCAGTAGTTAAGAAGAAAATGGCCACACTGTAGTATAATCAAACCGGATCGTTATCCAATCTAGCTTCTAGATTTTTTGGTGCCTTATGTGCTGCTTGTGTGTTAAGCTTTTTTCTTCCCTTTTAGATAAAGTAAGTGATATTGTGCATATTTTTGTCTTGTCTAAGTGACACATGCACTGTAGTGATTTTTTCGACTCTTTTGAAGATGCCAGAAGGTTCAGCTGGGATGGGTATCAATTATGTTAATCTGAGAAATAGTCACTTGTATAATGTGTGGACATTAACTTACATGCAGGAATCACGCTTCTGAATTTAACAAATCATTCCAGCGAGAAGGCTTTTGCCTTATACACAGCTCAAAAAAATAAAGGGAACACTAAAATAACACATTCTAGATCTTAATGAATGAAATATTTCAGTTGAAAAATTTTATTTGGTAGCTAGTGGAATGCGATTAAAAAAATGATCAAAATGTAGATCAAAAATATTATCCCCTCGAAGGTCTGGATTTAGAATCATACTCAAAATCAAAGTGGAAAATCAAATGACCGGCTGATCCAACTTCAATCGAAATTCCTCAAGACTCATGAGGCTCAGTTGTGTGTGTAGCCTCCACGTGCCTGTATGACCTCCCTACAATGCATGGACATGCTCCTGATGAGGTGGGCGATGTTTGCTCCTACGACCCACTCCATGTCTCCTGATGTACTGGCCTGTCTCCTAGTTTTTTGCTCCATGCTCTGGACACTGTGCTAACAGACACAGCAAACATCCTTGCCACAGCTCGCATTGATGTGCCATCCTGTGTAATCTGCACTACCTGAGAAACTTCTGTGGGTTATAGACACCGCCTCATGCTAACTTTATGGTGAGAGAACTAAAAAAATGCAAAAGTGACCAAAATATCAGCCAGAAAGGATGAGAACAAAGAAAAGCACCTGCAGAACCACTCCTTTTTAGAGGTGGTCTTGCTAAGTGCCTCTCGTGTCTACCTGTTGTCTATTCCATTTGCACAACAGTGAAATTGATTTTACAGAAGTGTGGTTGACTTGAAGTTACATTGTGTTGTTTAGGTGTACCCCATTTTTGGGCAGGGTATGTTGGCTAAATAATATGGGAGTAGTTTTGTTTTTGATTTACTACTGTACTAAATATACTCTGTATTAATTAACTTTTTTTTGTGCTCACTTTCACTCCCCCTCTTCTGTGCCCTTTTTTGGCCATATACACCGAAAAATGCCAGTATAAATACAGCTCAAAACCAGCAAATTTAAACATTTTGGTCTAAAATGAAATGTGTTGGACTATGATTTGAAAAGAACAATTTTTTAACCTATTTTTAAATGTTCAGTTGCATTTTTCTTAGCATTTTTGTAGTCTGATGTTGTTGTTGTTGTTGCAGATAATTATGATGATTATTACTGGAGCAGCTGGAAATGGTAACAAACTTTAAAAATGATGAACAGAGGAGGTGAAAATCACTGACTTTACTGTCATTGCTAGACTAAGTTCAGTCTAACAACCAGCCAGTATAAAGTTTCATGTGAGCACTTGTGTAGGATTAAATTACAACTATCACTAACCGTGTATCACAAACAGATGACATGTCTCTAACAATAAAGCAATAAGGCACAAGAGGGCATGCATTATTGTCAACAAATCACAGGAAACATGTTGCACATCTGTTCCTCGATTCTTTCACAATAATGCATGCCCTCTTGCCTTATTTCTTTCATAATATGGTTATGAATACACAATAATAAAAAAGGTTTAATTTATAAATGTGCTTATTGTGCGAAATCAGTCTTCCGCAACATTAGACCAGTTTCTGGTTTTTTTAACAATGAAGTACTGCCATTTAGTGGGCAATTTACTAAACACTGTTTATAAAAAAAAGTCTGGAAAAAATGTACCGTTGGTCACATTAATTTAGCAGACACTTTTATCCAAAGTGACTTACAAGTATCCAGATGTATTGTTTTTAGGGTTAGAACACATGATTACATACAGAATCCCATGAGCAACGAGGGTTACGTGTTTTGCTCGAAAAGCAAGGACCCACTGTGGTAACAACAGTGGATTTGGGATTTGAGCCCTTAACCCTTGGATTGTTAGCCCAACATTCTAAGCACTGAGATGCCACACCCACACTCATATGTGCCTCATAGTTATGCAGTAGACTTGCTTATATTACAAAGCATAATACACAATCCTGTGCTGATTAATGTAGTGGCCCATCCCAATTTCAAACAGAACTCCAAAGAAATTGAGCTTAGTGGTACTTTTGAGGTGGCTGGTGTATTTACCAACTGGTATTGGTGACATGCTGCACATTACCTGCTGATGTTGGTGAGCATTTATATTCGGTAAAAGTGGGCCATGAAAACTTTCTTCTTCTGTATTTTATTCCCTGCCATTAAGTAATCCACTGGAAAAAAAAATATTTTCAGTTGCTCCTAGGAATCAACGATTGCATAATAACTTACAATGTATGTATTCGTTCTGTAATAAATAGTCATTAATAAATTATCATAATCTGCTGCATAAGGCATCAGTCATTTGTAAAAGCACTCACCCCTTGGTGTGATCTAATGTCTCTCTTTTGTGATATATAGCTGATGTAAATGAATTGGCTTGTCTGTGCATCGTATGCACATTTTATACAACCCAATTGTCATAAATCAGACTTTTTACAGATACAGTTTTTTCCATCACTTGGGCTGTGTTTTAGTGTTGCAAATTGGTGTCAACAGCTCTTCATACATAACACTGCACACCATAACTTTTTGGACACCTGATCACTGCACAATCTGTACATGACTGTCCTGCACCTACACTAATCCTCCACCATGGACGCTCAAGGATTAGTCCCCCACTGAGCCTTGGATAATGTTTACCAGGGCATGAAGTGCATATTACCACTTTAGCGTACTTGCACATTTAATGTTTATGTAATTATGAGGTATTTATTAAAACATAGTAGCTGGTTTAACACGAGCATGCCATTCTAAATCATCCTAAAATACATTGCATTGTTACATTAAACAGGCTATAAAAAAAAAAAAAAGTAACAAACCTGTTTTGTTATAGGACCGAAGGAAACTGGCTGAATGGCATTTACACTTTAAATGCCACAGTTGTAGGCTTGTGGTTAGGGAACCAGCCTTGCGACCTAAAGGTCGCCGGTTCGATTCCCAGTCCCACCAAGTAC
>JAOUQT010005076.1:0-12438 GCA_025769995.1 Xyliphius kryptos | reverse complement strand
AAGAGGCAGCATGCAGTAGACAAAAAAAAAAAAAAGAACACAGTGAACATGCTGAACAAAATGAGATCACAAAATACATTAAAAACAAAATGTAAAGTGGTTAAGAGTTTTTTCCTTAGTCACATGTGTGTTTGTTACACCTGCAAGGGTATCAGAAGCCAATTAAGTTCCCAGTGTTGAGCCATTAAATAAGCTTGCACAATATCAGTTTGACACTGCGACACTGAATGATCGTACATTGTGTTAGTTGAGAGAAGCACTTTTGTATCCTTGGTACCAACTTGGCTCAGCAGCTGATCGTTTTGAAAAGTGCAGAATTTACTTTTTACCTTTTTTATTTTTGCTTTCACTAACTTTTGACCAGGCTGATAAATTTTGGCCATACTGAGGACACAGCAAGCATACCGCGATCCTGGGTGGCCATAGTTGGCACTGCGCAGTTAAATGGACTCCCTTTATTAAAAGAAAGGCGGGTAGCATGCAGTAAAATGAGACGTGGGCTGACTGATGAAACCCAGATTGAATGTTTCATATTCGCTACCTTATGCTTGCAAAACGTTTGCAGTTGTCGCTCCATAGGAATGTCACAGGTGGAAGAGGGTAGCTGCTGCTATAGAGTCTAGGGACTGCTCTTAACACTAAGCATAAGGTGTCCCTGCAGGTGGAGCACTATGGGAATGATTATGGTGGAACGCTTTTCCTTTATGTAAATATGAAGCACTCCTCCATAAAGACATAACATATTACCATTAATAAAACAGGTAGTTCCAGTCCTTCAATCTGATTGGCTGTGCTGTGACATTATTGACAATAATGCACACCTCTGATCTCTTCGCGTTTGTATCAATGCGTGACATACATTATTTCCCTTTTTTTTTATTTTTATAAACTGCGTTCTTTAATTGGCCACAAGAAGGCAATATTTAATTGTTAGAAAAAACGGAAACCTGTTACTCGTCGATCAGCTTTTTTTTATTAAAATTGGACTAGATTCCGTTGCGGAAGACTAGTTTATTAATGATTTTCCTTTTAATGAACACATTTAAAAATTCAATTTTGTTTTTCATTATAGTGTGACTCAAAGTTGTGTATTATTGGCAATAAATCACAGGAAAAATTGTAATGTACATTATGCATCGGGCCAAAAAACACCGCTTTTCCTTGATTTTTTTCCCAATAATGCACGCCCTCTTGTACCTTATTGATTCAATAATGCCCAAGCATCTGAAAATCTGCAAGCTTATTTACTGCTGGACACAGCGAACACAGTTTTCTTCACAAATATCTGCAGGTTTAAGGAATCACAGATGCATCTAAGCTATTATTAGTGTTAGAGCTGTGCAATCCAAGCTGAGTGCAAACTACGTAACTAACAGAAAAAAACTAGAGGTAAAAAACTCTAGCCACATTACACAGACATAACAATCTGAACTCTTCCTTACATTACAACCCACCTGATTTTACGAGCAGCCCGCACTCTCTCAGACTGGACAGACATGTAACTGGCATTACTGAGACGTGAGGCGCTGGACATAGCAGACATGTCGCTGACATCACTGTCTGAAGACTTCATGGACAGACTGTCTATCCCCCTCTGCAATAAATCACAAGTTCTAATTTTATAAATGTTTTTAAAACCTCACATAATCAATTAGCATAAAGGACCACTGAAACAGTGTATCTGTATCGGATCACTTGTAAATTTCCCCCACTGGTGGTGAGGGAACATGAAGCTGGCATCATGCCCCTCTTTTTATGTTGTCCATTAGTTTGGTAAAAAACACAACCTTTTGGCAGATGTGTCCCTCTGACACAAGTAGTAAAAGGATATAACAAACAACAAAACTGCTACAAAGTGTTTACATACCCTGCATGTGTCCTTCAAAGAACCTAAACAGAGAGATGGTAAGAAAATGTTAGGATTTAGTGCATTTAGTGCATCAGCCCAAAGATAAAATCAAACTTGGATTATTAAAGACAACAATCTAATGCATTAAAGGTTTATTTTCTAGCTTTCAAATATTATGGTAAGCAGTAGTTAAATAGTTTACAAACTGCTAATCTGTCTCTAAATTCCCCTTTAGGATCAATAAAGTATGTATCTATCTCTATCAATCTGTGAATTCTGAAAACTGAAAAGTGAGACACCTATTACCATCAAATTAATGTAAACTCCAAAATACATAAAAAACACATTTTAAAGAGAATAAATGTAGTGTTTAATATCAAAAACAAAACAATTACATATAGTATTTTTTATTATTTTATAAAAAATGAATATAAAACGTTTAACAGAAGGTCATTTACATTTCTCACATCTAACTGTTTTTGATTGACCCAAATAAATAATAAAATTTGACATTGTCAATCTTTGTTTTGTAAGAGCATTAATGTATTTTGTTAGATTAAGTTCTTTAATCGCTTCATTTTTCACCACAATGGAACTGTGTGGATGCGTCTTTCCATACATGCGGCATATTTCATCGATTTTAAAGTTTCTCTTGTATTTTTTAATGATTTTCTTCTTCAACTCGATCATGTTTTTGCACTTGTTCTTTGATGGGCTTCAGGTTCTGAAAAGATTTCTTTTGGAGCAAAAGGTAAAGCGTTAACTTCACTTTCACTTCTCAAGGGAAAGTTAACAGGGGGGACCAAGAAACATGTCCATGTCACGTGATCATCCAAAGCAACAAGCAGAAACAAGGACGCCATTTTGGGGTTTTGAGAAACGCTGGTTTGTATGACTGAATGGATAAAATAATCAGGAATAAACCTAACTAACTAAACGTGGTTAATTATATTTAATTGTTAAAACTGTTTTGTACATCTCAGTGAGTTTTATATTTCAGGAAACATTTTGGTGTTTTTAAAATCTGAAAGTAAAAGACGAGAAAGAGGATCTCCATAAACAAGCTCAGGATAGAACACCACACTCACTGCAGCACCATTTACCTGCATCTCCATTCTCTGTTACTGCCTCTATTGTCCCGAGTGGTGTGGTGTGGACATGAAATGAAATACAAAATGAGGTCATAGACAAAGCTCACACACACACACACGCACACAAACGCACACACAAGCACACATAAAACCACACACTAAAGTTGTTAACCTTATATGAGAACTCAAATTTACTCTATAAAACACATCAGTGGCAAAACAACGGTATATGAGCCCACAGCAGCTGCTTTACACAAACACACTTAACTAAACCAAACTGCTCCAAATGGCATTCGAGAACTAACAAGAAAAACTACTGTAACTGATGATAAAGAGCCAAAATAGCAGCAAAATGTTACAAAGATCCAAACATACAGAGCCACCAAAACATTACAACACTTTTATGAATTACTAAACTGTCTACTACACATATTAAAACTATTGCAAATACATTTAATTACATTTAGTTGGCACAAATTACAAGTTTAATTGAAGTTATTCATTAATAAGCTGGTGTCTGATGATCAAATGCACCAATTCACAAATAACATTCCAATGAATCCCATAAGTGTTAATGTTAGAGTTCTTTTATATTAAAACGTAATTTTCCGAATTTTATGTCAAATTGCAATAACAATTCATGACTATGATTCTTAAAATCTAGTTACATTAACAAAAACGTATGAAAATTGTTAGGAAGTGTTATGAATAAAGTTATGAATAATGTAATATATGAATGCACTTATGATGCATTATGGATACCGGATTTATAAAAGGTGTTACCAATATGTTTTATATCAAATTATTTCCCAATAAATATGGCGAGATTTGTTTTTCCCAACAATTGTCAACACATGAATTCGCCGCTGAATTAATTAGTCTTGGCCAAAATAAAGTATTCACACTAGTACACTAAATTAAAATTATCATTCTTGGAACACAATAGACACCATTTAACTTCAAACTTCCAAATGTAAAGAAGCAAAGCTAACTAATGGGACCATAACTTTATAACTAAGTAGTTTCTATCTGTTTCACTACAACGGAAACAAGACATTCAGAAATGAAAAATCTAGACGAGAAAGAGCAACACACAAAGCTTGCTAACTATTAACTAGTTACCAATGCATTTCATACCAGGGACTTTCCTCTGCTGATCTTCCCATGTTACCTCTGAGGTCACAGCAAAGATGAAACAACAAAAGATTTATAAAGGAAATGAAGCAGCCACTATAACAGTGCTATAACACACTGGACTGATGCTACATAATTTTTCGCAAAATTAGCATGTTGGCTGAGCTAAACACCTGGCATTAGCAGTAATGATAACTTCACTACTGCTAATAGCTTTATGACCAATTAGAATTAAGTTATTTAATGGTTGTACACAAACTAATAAGAGTTAGAGGTGACGAATGTTTAATTAAAAAAAACATAAATATATATATTTTTTTCATAGCAGTGAAATACTTAATTTATAGGCAAAACAACTAAAACCATGAATTTTAAAACAGAAAATTGGGAAAACAGATGAAGTGAGTAATGATTATTAATACATGACTGCAAAACCTTAAATTTTTGAAATCTTAATAAGCAATAATTGACAAAAGGTTTATTATATTTTAGCCAGTTAGCTAGTTATCGTATTAATGAACTAGTTACAGATAGAGTTGCCACCCATACTGTAAATTACGAAATTGTTCTGTGCTTAGCAAATAAATATTTTTTCCGTATTATGTGACCATCGGATTCTATACATTTACTTGATGACAAAATTGTATTGTGTATTTTATGTCAAAATGTGTCATTAATTTTATTATTAATGAGGTTTTACTGTTTGGATGACCTGCTTCCTTTTTAAAGTCATGAGATAAATATTTTCAATTTAAATAATTTGTCATCCCACTCCTTCCCTCTAGGTTACCACAGCTACATATGCACTTACATTTAAATAAGTTTACATAAAGTTTAAAATGTACATACTCCACACGAACAGATTTCATTTAGGATTTAATTAACTGCACTTAATGCACTTAGAAATGTGTTTGTTGAAGTAGGACTAATTGCTTTTATAATCAGCACTTAACTAACAACACAAAATAATTCATAGCACTGCTGTGTACACCTCGCCCCATGGAGACAGGTCCATGGTGGTAATGGCCCAGAGGAGCTGCGGTGGGTGTTGCTCATTTCTATTTCTGAAAGGTGGCAACCCTAATCACAGAAAAGACTCCAGAGCTTGTGTAACTACTGTTACTAGAGCAAGTTTAATCACACAGTGTCACTTGCCTTTCCGGCCATTGACAGGTGGTTGAACTACGGGCTTCTCCTCGGATTCTTAATATGAAGTCAACACATACACAGTGTAGTTAAGCAGGGAATGATTCATTATAATACAGCTAGTCACACATATTAGCTTTATGCATTGTGGGGATTTACAGTACCAAGAAAAAGTATTTAAACCCGTTGGGATTACTTGGGACAACTATGTATGTTAACTGAGGCTTATGACAAATGTTATTATGAATATGTCTTAACGCTTTATAAATGTGTTAATAATGCATTTTGAATACCGGATATATGTAAAGTTTTACCAGACATTTAAATCATCATTTAGATAAAAGGAAGCCTTTAACTATTAAAAGCAGCAGGTAAGAAATATTTCTTCCAAGTTACCAACGGTAAACAAAGACTATAAATGAATGCAAAATGCATTGAAAACTATTTTATCATCTAAAAAAATCTCAAGTACAAGGCAGAAAATTCCAATGACCCCGGTACTAAGTAAGAAATTCAGTTACAAAGCAGGGCCTTCCTTAGCCATTTATGTAAATGAATTACCGATAATACTTTATTTAAATCCGGTATATAGAAAATATTATAAACACATTTACAATGCTTTATAAAGTATCTATAATGTTAAACATCATTAATCTAACATTCATTATTTTTTAGCAGGTGAAGAGGCCTGTAACTACTGGACGGCTATATAATAGAAATCAATACTATTAACAACTATTTATCATTAATCACAGAGCTGCTTCATTTAAGATGTAACCATTATAAAACATACCAATAATCAAACAATATTCCATTGAGGTCTTAACAATATATCTGAGATCATTGTGTAGA
The DNA here is from genome assembly GCA_025769995.1 of Xyliphius kryptos. Lineage (NCBI taxonomy): Eukaryota > Metazoa > Chordata > Actinopteri > Siluriformes > Aspredinidae > Xyliphius > Xyliphius kryptos. The sequence goes on along the minus strand of JAOUQT010005076.1, from coordinate 6,366 downwards.
TATCATGCCAACCTATTTGTGTAGTTTTACTGTTTATCCCATAAATTTTTTAATCACTAAATCATTATTTAAACTATAGGCACACTTTGACACACCTGACACAGAGAGTGGAATGGTTGGAGGTGGTGGAGGTGGTGGAGGTGGAGGAGGTGGTGCAGGTTCATTGTTCAATATATTAGCAGGGTCTGGTACAGTGAGTGGATCTGGTGCTGGGGGTGGAGCTGGAGTTGGGGGCTCCATCTCTGTTGGAGCTTAAATGATGAAAATGAAAGGTAAATATAATATAAATATATATTTTTAATGATATTAAAAAAATGAATGTTAAGAGTAACTGTTAACTTGTAATAGCTATTTTTATTATTTTGTTGCCTATGTTTTATGTTTTTTACAAATTTAATTAGTTATATTGTTTTAACTGTTGTAAAGCATGTTTGAGCGTCCATATAACTACAATGTATTATTATTATTAATAATAAAAATAATATATTGTTGTTGTTAAATAACTGTAACTTATGGGCAAAAGAGTTAAAGTATGCTAAATTAGATTTCAAATATAATATTTCTCATAATTACTAATCTGTAATTCTATTGAAACAATGTAACACTTGTTTAAATTACCACTAATCCATTTTGCATTTATTAACATACTCAATAAGACTAGTACACTACACTACAACTCCCAGAATTTTTTAAAACATTCAAAATAATTTATAATTAAAACTAGTGTTTCAGCATTGTTAAAAAATAAGACTTTAGATTTTCCATTAACATTACGACTCACTTTGTAGGGGCTCATGTTCGATCACTTTCTCCCCACATGCTTATAAGTCAGCTTTGGTTATTTAACCTCACCTCTTGCTCTCTCTAGCGAAGGTTAATTTTTGTTGCTGTCGTAATTTTGTTTCATGTCTGCCTTACAGTTCCCTTGCTTTACTTTGTAAAACTGTTCCCAGCCTGTTTTTTCATGCTTATATTTTTACAGTCTTGCTATCACATTAATAATTTCTCCATATTTTGGGCTGTTTTTTAAATTAATTCTTAAATTGTTTAATAAAATTGCAGGCGCCTACTTTTTATTATTAATTTGCTTTGCTGCTTTACAATATTGCATGGTTGCTAGTGTTTAACATTAATTCCTAGAAACGTTTAATAAATTCACAATTTTCGTAGTAAAATTATACACACTGCTTTTAAATTAAAATGTCTGAGTTTAAATACTAACGCCAAAGTCCTCATTAAACTACTAAGTTTTATGCAACTATTTATTATAATTAAAATTATATTGCTGTACAGTGTGGGAGTAGTGAAAATGCTATATCATGCTATATGATAAATAATATATCAAACAAGTATCAAAGTAAAGGAAAGGGTTATATATTAACTTAAAATGTAATGAAGACAGATACACAAAAAGAAATGTCTGGATGTTTAACATTAGGTTATCTTGAGCTGTATGTCTAATACTACACATAGTGTGATGTACATAAGCCGGCAGAAAGTGCAAACCACTTTTATTAAACCATAATCAGTCTGATTTTGTTGCGTTAACTTTAAGCAAAACACTGATGACTCTGCATTTATATATAAAAATGATAATAAATGTTTCCATGATGTTCTTTTGTTCTAAAATATGTTTTTTTCTGAATCTACTAAACTATTTCTACTAAACTATGTTTTTTATATACTGTTACCAGCTGTTTGTGAGATTGGGGGTTGCTCAGAGGGTGGCGGTACAGTTTCTGCTACATTTTCATTGAAGGATACTTTGCACGATCAGCAGAAGAACCAATATAGAGAAAGAGGAAATGTTTCATCAAACCACTCAAAACAAAGCTGATATTAATAATAACGTAAACTTTTTAAATTAACAGTTGCTTTTAATCAATAGGATAGAATAGAATAGGAAAGCATAAGGTGTCAGGCCGATGCCCTGCAGTATTTTAAGAACAGACATTGAAGTTGAACTTCACAACTCATTTATAGAATGAACAAATACAGCACCCTTCATAATTATTGGCACCCTGTTTAAGAAGATATTATTTAGCTTCTAATAAAATAAATAATAATAATAATAATAATAATAATAAAGAACAATAATGCAAAAAAATAGAAAAATCTAAGCTTTAATTCACGTGCCTTTATTTGGTGGAAAATAAATCTTTTGAATTTGAATAAATGTGTGCCAAAATTAAACAATTGAACGAACATCCTCCAAGAAAACAGGATTCTATTATTTTTGTCATAGAATACACCTAACCATTAATTTTATATTGATTATACGTTTATTTTCAAAGTTATGTAAATAAATTACCCTGCCTTAAGAGCATTCTTTTATTTTTGTTTTTTATTTTAAGTTTTGTTTTTAGATTAATTAAAAGCTAAATATTTTCTCATTTTTTTCATGAGGATTGTAGGCAGTTAGAGTGCAATGATTGTAATCTATATAGCTATAGTTTTAAAAAAGGACAGAACACACACTATCAAGTAGCAGAAACCTAAAGTAACACACAGCTACAAACTACACACACAGGTACAGACCTTCACAGTGATTGGTCATGCCCTCTCCATCTGAGAAAAGACAAAACACTTACTATGTCAAAAATCAGCCATCCTCAATTCGGCATCTGTACCCATAGAATCACATACATACACACACTCCCATACAAACATACACACAGTGCTTCCACAGATTCACCATACAGTGTTCAAATATTCTTGGTAGAGGTAAGAGACAAATTTGAAGTTGTCTAATCTAGAACTGGGATGAAATACAAAACCTAGACAGTTCTATAACAATTAAAATGACACGCAATGGGAAATTCTTATAAAGTAATGTTAAGTTATTTTTAGGTAAAATATAGTAAAGTTATCCAGATTTTATTTACTATCTTGTAAATAACTACAGTGTGTTAACCGGCATAAAAAATTAGCAATGCACTAATAACAGTAATTGCTTGCAATGCAAAGTTAAAAAAACATTTTGAATTTTATTTTATAAACAGTGGCTAAAGGCAAAAGATCTGGGGTGTACTTCCCAAAAGTGTCATAAAGCTTAGCACTTCGTAACTCCATACTTAAGAACATTCTTAAATTCACTTTTCCTAACTTACGTCATTTTTAACATTGCTCATAATTTATGTGTAGTAAGACCCACTCATAACCTTGTAACTGTCAGTGCACAAAAACTCACACTGGTTCTATAAATTGCAAAGAAAAAAAAAAAAACAATAAACACATAAATAAACACTGAAATACAATAATATATGTATACGGTAAGCACATTCGAATCACAGCACTGAGGATCCGGGCTTGAATCTTGAGTTTCCATGTCCCCCCTAAATCTGTGTGGGTTTCCTCCAGGTTCTCCATTTTCCCCCCACAGTCCAAAAACAAGGATTTGAGATAAATTTCTGCCATCTAATTTTTTTTACTATATATAGTGTGTGTGTGCCCAGTGATGAATTATCTCCCTGTCCTGTGAGTATCTACCCAGCACTCAAAACGTTTTCTCCTGGATGAGCATGAGAAACACCCACCCCCAACTCTCGTGACCCGTATAGGATTAAGGGGAAGATAATAAAATAAGGTACCATATTTTTCTTTTTTGAACATAGAAATTAGGAGAAAATATTAAAAACCACAGCGGTGGATTGGCGCCCTGTCGTTCTCCCCTGGATGGGCATAGGGAACCCCACCGCGACCCTCAAAGAGGATTAAGCAGGAGATGAATTAATAAATGAATGAAAACCACTAAAGTAGCATATTCAATTTAGTTCATGGTATTATAAACGATACATAATAATAATAATAATAATACAGTAACAACTACAGTTGGACCAACAAACTATGACTGACAAGTATCACAAGGTTAAGCCAGCACCATGAAGTCACACAGACAGTGAGATACAATTTGCCTGCCATAGTCCAAAAGTACCTGTAATATGAAATAATGTCATCAGAGATCGAGAGCCACAAACAAATAAACCATAATAAAATGATATAAAAACTGCTTTATTAAATTACATTGTTTCCTCCACAATAAAAGCTTGTCAATATAGCTTCTTCCATCAAAAAATGACTCTGGGGCAGATCTTGTGGAACCACATGCATTGTTTACAGCGCCTCAAGCTTAAAGATGCAGCTGCCCCATTTGAAAATCATTAGACTTCTGTAAGTTGCTTTCAACCCAGACAGAACAATTTAATTTCTTGGAAATTTTAATTTATCACCATAGACACCATAATCTTAAGACAAACTAAAGTATTTTTTGAGTGAAATGAGTATTTTTAGGATAAAGTGCCTACAGGTTGGCACTTTAAGTTACTAAAATTTCCTTTTATGAAATTTTAGATTACACACTAGACTTTCCTGCGTGTAGTCTTTTGTGTACATTTTCACTCATTTTTAATAAAAAGGACAAATTATTTCTTATTTATTATTTTGCTTAAAATTACTTTCCTTTAAATATATAGAAATACATAGTCAGTAAACACTGAAAGGAGGAGGAAAAAAAATAAATAAAAAATGAAAAAAATAATAATACTTACTCCTGTCCATTGAACCCTTTATTGGAACCTGTGGTAGCTGTCGACCTCTTCGACCAGACACTGGCGTGCTCGCAGGACTCGTCTGAACGGACCCGGTCCGAGGATTCGCCCTGAAGATCAAACAAAGGCTTTAATAACATTTCTGAAATGCAATCACAATCATACAGGTAGCACAGCACTGCTCAGGTCAAGGAGTGTTCCAAAAAAATAATACATAAATAAATAAAAAGAAATAAGTGGGAGAAGAATTTTCAGTTAATAAATTAATTTATTGCATTGTTACAGATCTAATTAGTAAATCAAAAATAAAATGAACAAGAAAGAATTAGCTTAATCTAAAATTTCAATAGAGTTTTGAATCAGTGCTAAAACAAGATAAATCAGACAAATAAGACAAAAAAATTGACTTTTTCATTTAATTATTTAGAAAAATTATTTTCTATTGCATTTTTATGAGTTTATGTATGCATTTATAAATGTATTTCAACTGATTCACAAGCAAAAACTTTCATTTACTTTGGCGTCTGTTGGTAAAACACTACACAAATCTTAACAACATATTCATAATGCTTTAGAACATTTGCCATAAGCCACTTTAATTGCACATAGATGTTTATAATCACACTCATAAGGTGTTATAACAAATATACATAGATATATATAGATTATATATATAGATTTTTATACAAATATATATAGATTTTTAAGAAAACGTGAAATAATTCATTATAAACTTTGGAGTCTTTGGATTTTTTAGACAGTCTTACTTCAAACTAAGTGATTTTATTTTATTTTACTTTAAAGAGCATTCATAATCCTTTATAAGCCATTAATACTAATCTAATGTAATCTTATTCATAGAGATAATAAACGACAATAATTTACCTGCCTTTATAAGTTCTTATAAAGTCTTTTTTAGAAAATGATATAGCTTAACATAAACTTTATGATGCTCGTCTCTACAATACGTACATTTTATGAGTCATTACGTAAATTTGTGTTATTTAAGCCTTATGGCACCTTCTCAATAGCACTTTATGAGTGTGGTTATATATAAGTATATAGCAAAGGCTTATGACAAGTGTTTTAGGCATCATGAATACTTCATAAAGCTTTATGGATGGGTTAATAAAGCATTCTGAGTGTTACTACAAAAAAATGTTAATATAAAAAAAATAAATAAAAAAATAAAAACTTAAAAAAGGTCAGCAGGTGACAAACATAAAAACTATATAACAAAACATTTTACTCCAGTAAACAAATTACAACAGCCATATCCCAGACCATGACTCCACATATTGTACCATATTAGGGCATGCAGTTATAAAGGTAAATATGCTGTAGTCAAGTGCATTTTAGCTCCTAACCCAAAGCTACGAGCTACAAAATGCACATGTACCCCTCGAATAAACTACAAACTGTTGATGACCTTCAAAGCACCTTCTGAGTTTGGGTTATAGACTCATTACAAGTGTTTGTGAATGGACACTTGTTGAGGTTTCTGCCTTTGACAAGCAATGCAATTATTAAAGGTCTAACTGCACAATGTTTTAATGTGCATTATGAATCCAAAAGTATGTGCATGCTTTTTAATAACTGTAGTCACTGCTCACAAGTGTTTTACTTAAATATCAATGTCATAAATTAATAACTATTTAAGTAAGGAGTTAAATACATACAGCTTCAAATGTCTTGTTAATTGAATATTGAATATTGAGAGAGTGGTAGCTCAGTGGTTAGGTTGTTGGACTATCAATCACAAGGTTGGCGGTTCAAATCCTAGGTCCACTGAAGTTACCAATGTGGGTCCTTGAGCAAG
>JAOUQT010005067.1:0-12439 GCA_025769995.1 Xyliphius kryptos | reverse complement strand
TGAGAAGTTCTCCCCTGGATGGGCATGGGGACCGCCCCCCCCCCCCCTCATAAAGGAATAAGCGGAAGATAATGAATGAATAAAGATATTGGTGCCAAACATACATTTAATCAGTTCCACCGTATTTTACTTTGTATTTCGACAATTTCAGCCTGTACATACTGTGTACGTCCCCTTTACTCTGTTTTACCGGTCAGGACCCCAATAGTATTTGGTGGGTGCATTATTCCTATCCCATCAGCGCCACTGAGGTGTTTAAATGAAACTACTGCATGACTGCAGAACTAAAACAACACCCCCCCCCCCAAATGATACCTGGTCTGTGATGCCCCTGACCAATAGAGCCAGAGAACCAACCCAGATGGACTACAGTCTGTAATTATGAAACTACACAGCCCATCTTCCATATATGGTAAGTAGAGGAACTGAAGAATGGGGCAAAAAGGAGGTGTGTGTAAACTTTTAACCTAGAACTGTAAATAGTGTTTAAATTCAGTTTGTTTATAGTTCCCGAGCCGTTGCCCATTCTTTCTTTTACCCTCACCCTCTCTTTGTGTGTTGTGCTATGCAACAGCTCAGCCAGCCAACTTCCAGGACCTGCTGAGAGTCCCATTACAGAACAAAGGAAGCTCCCTGATACTGAAGTGGAAATTTCCACTAGCCGTCCCTCTCAGGCTGAGCGATCATCTGAAACCCAATATGCCAAACGGCTGAAGCGGGGGTCTGTAAACCCTGGTCTTGTGCAATGCTGCAGATCACACACTACTATAGATAGAAAATCGAACTCATGAGGATAACTGTGTGTAACTGATCTGCACGGATCCCGATCGATTCGGTTAAAGAGTCATTTGTAAAACAGTAACCTCGCTCCGGGCTTGCAACACAGGGACACGGCTATTTTTAGGGAAAAGCTTTGGTAGGAGAGGTGTGTCGTGTGTCGGTTCATGCCAAGTTGTAGGCAAAACAGCCTGCAGGAGAACAGAAGGCAGAAGTGAAAGCTGAGGAAACATTCTGCAATCGTGATCTGACTCTCCATTCTACACTTTTGCTTTCACAACCTGCAGAACGTCCAGAGAAATACAACTATATTTTGATAACAAATGTTACTATACGTAATATTATTTGTTATTATTAACAGATGTGGGAGACGTGCGCGTGCGTCCCCCAGAACGTTCCTCAACCTTTATCACAAACAAATAATGACACAAACGATTCACAGAAGTGACACGTGCAGCTGTTTATTGCCCCTCTGTCTGCCAACGACTCCGGCTCGCAGTCAAAATTCCACACATGACTTTCTTTTAACCCCTTCTTTACCTGCTAAAACACATACAGCAACTTCACTGCTGGCTTTTTACAACATTTATAGAATGGCGTGCATGGGGCCCTCACGGACCGATCGACAACCCGTTGCACGGCAGACACAAGGACACATGGATGATGGACCTTACATTTACATTTGGTCATTTATCAGACACTTTTATCCAAAGCGACTTAAAAATATCCCTACTTTAGGATTGCTCCAGGGATTCTGTATGAACTCAGAATGTGTTCTGACCCCAGTGAGGGTTAAGGGTCTTGCTCAAGGACCCATATTGGTGACTTTAGTGGATCTGGGATTTGAAACCACAACCTTCATATTGCTAGCCCAAGTTAACCCAACTTAACTCTGAATTTTTAAAATCAGTGGTTAGGAGGTTGGACTATCAATCCGAAGGTTGTGGGTTCAAATCCCAGGTCCGCTGAAGTTGCCAACGTGGGTCCTTGAGCAAGACCCTTAACCCTCATTGTTCCAGGGTTCTGCATCAACCCTCTCATCTAATCCCAACCAATTTGGGGTATCCGTAAGTCGCTTTGGATAAAAGTGTCTGCAAAATACTTAAATGTAAAATCATTGTCGGATTCCAAAGCACTCATAAGATGAGTGGTGGCAGTATACCTTTAAAAAACCTATAGGCCAACATTAAAACATAGAACGTTATACTGAGATGCAATGTAGGAGGTACAAGCAGTCAGGTAGAATGTCCCACTGTTTGAGAGGAGCGTTTGTTGCTTGTTGCTTTCTTTTTTAACCTCAGCTGGAGCTACATGAGAACTGGTCACCAGAAAACTCTGCATCTACAAGAACAGTTTGTCCATTTCTTCCATGCGGTGGTCTCCATGGTCGTATGATGCTCATAAACCAGCACTGAACAAAAGCTAACAAAAAAATCCTCTTGCATTTGCCCAGGCCCATGGTTTGCAGAAAGGACGGACAATGGAAAAGTGGCATCAGGTTAACCTTTCTGATGAAGAGCCTGCTTGGACCCTAAATTCACCCAGTCAAGTTTGGGGAAGAATAAATCCCTGTTTGGGGTTACATTCATTAAGGGGGGGTTGATGTCTAATAAGCAGATGGCGGATGTATAGCCATAATTTCAGAAATGAATATTCCATTAAATAATGTACATTTTGTCATCCTATACGTATGTCAGTCATACTATATAATGTTCAGTGATTACAGTATCTACATGTTCCTTTCAATAAATGTTCCCATTTTTAAGTTTTACTATAAACAGTACAGGTACAGTTGTGTTTTTCACCCGATGTCACTTCAGATGTATATATATATATAGCTCGTGTGAGCTCGCGGTCACACTTAAAGCATGTGATGGTACAGTGTGTTGCCAACAACCGGTCAGCGATCTCCTCCAGTTACCATTAGCTGAATGCTCAGGTTTATAAGTTTGGAAGCTTTAAATCTCCATATGTATTGAACTGTGTATTTCAAACGCTCTGAACCCTTTTTATTTGGGGAATATATATGTATAGTTTTGGCTCTTTGAACTGCATACCGGTTTTGAGGTCCTACGATTAGCCTGAGGTGGTATTTCAGTGTAAACGGTTCCCTGATGACTGAAATGGACCCAAATTGTACCTTTATTTCCGACACAGTAGTTAATACCCAGAGTTCACACCTCTCACTCCCCAAACACGCTGACGTTTACCACAAATACATTCAAATCAGACTTACATCTGTACATTCAGTTTAAACATGTGATAAAGTGAATAATTTTGCCTTTACGCACGCAAGGCTGATTCTTTAATCCCAAATTAACGACCGCGTCCACATATCGTATAGTAGGCACACCCCACGTATTCCCCTCCACTCTACCTGGGTGCCAATCGCTATACGCCAAGCGTCACACGTCATACCCGGCACTCTACACAAGCAGCAATCACCTTACGCCAAGCGTCCCACGTCATACCCGCCACTCTACACGAGCGCCAATCGCTATACGCCAAGCGTCACACGTCATACACGCCACTCTACCCGGGCGCCAATCGCTATACGCCAAGCGCCCCATGTCATAGCCGCCATGCTACACGAGCAGCAATCGCTATACACCAAGCGTCACACGCCACTCTACCTGGGCTCCAATTGCTATACACCAAGCGTCCCATGTCATACACGCCACTCTACCCGGGCCGCGATCGCTATACGCCAAGCGTCCCACGTCATACCACAATCTACAATCTATAGTAGGCACTTTATTTTGTTTTGTTTTTTTAAAGAAATCTGAGTTACTTTACGATCACTGTCATCAAAACCAAAAAAGATGAGCCATCTTGTATAACTCTCATCTGCTTCTGAAACGTTTCGGTGTGAACCACCAAACCACCAAACCACCATCTTCAGTGCGAGACAGGCAGCTCTATTCTGGCTTTTTTATTCTGTCACTAATGGTCACTGATAGATGTGGACTGGACATCAGAGTTCTGCTGTGAGGTCACGCTGGACAAATAACCCACTCGCTTGTTACGTGCGACAAGCATAACAAACTCACAGCACAGGCTTAAAAAAAAAAAGGAATGCAATGAAAACAGTGAGTCAGCGGAGATTGTTTGCTGCGACGTCACAGAACTGACATGGTTCAGGTTTGACTCAGATCCTCCACCTGGAAGAACCTCTTAATTAACATGAAAGTTTATTTTAAATATAACACGACAAGCTGTCTCACCTGTTCTACACCCGGGTGGCCAGCGGGTTTAAAGGCACCTTTTATTGAAGGCTTCCGTTTAAAAGACCAGGTACCGCGTGTTCAGGGAGCGGTTGTTGAGGGGTAGAGGGGTAGAGCCATCCCGCGCCATCCCCTCCACTCCACTCTACCCGCATGCCAATCGCTATCGAAATTACACACCAATCAGCCATGTCATTCCCTCCACTCTACTCGGTAGAGTAGCAATTGGTGCATGGGTAGAGTGGGGGGGAGGGCGCGAGGCGCTTGGCGTTTTGTGATTGGCGCGCATGGGTAGAGTGGAGGGCGCGAGGCACTTAGCAATTGGTGCACGGGTGAAGTGGTGGTAAGGATGCAATGCGCTTGGCGTTTAGTGATTGGCGCATGGGTAGAGTGGAGGGGTGACGACGCAAGGTGCTGGGTGTACAGCAAACAGACGTGTGGGTACAGTGAAGGGTAAAACGCCAGGCACTTGGCGTATAATGACTGGCACACAGAGTAAAGGGAACAATGCGAGGCGCCTGCCATTTAGCTATTGGGGTACGGGTAGAGTGGAGGGGAGAACGCCAGGTGCTTGGCATGAAGTCAACACTCGCACCCTTTCACGGAAAATTCTCCAACTTTTGAATTGTACGTCAACATGGACGTCACATGGACGTCATAGAGGACGAGCAAGAAGTCTCTTTCTGTTCCCATCATGACCGAGTCTCTGCGTCTCTGAGCTGATGAGTTTGGTGAGCTGGACTCTGACTGAACTCTGACCTCACACCCTTTCTCGGAAGCCTGGACGCTCTGACAACTTCGGCTTTAGAACATTTAGGGAAGCTGGTTGGGTATCTGTGTACATTCAGCCAAAAGCATTTCAAATGTCATTTTTAATGTTGATTTCATCGTCGGCGCTTTTTTTTTTTCTATTAAAATGAATCTGTATGATGTTTCGATCATTTAGATCTCAGAAGTATAACAACACTTTGAACAGAGGGTTCAGTTATTTACCTCCGAAACAGCTGAGGCCACTTGGCCCACCGTGAGGAACAGTCTCTCACCTGCACATGGTGTACCCAATGCCAACGCGCTCATTACCACGTAATAGAAGCCGAGGTGCAGGCGAGCACATCAGAACATGGCGTTCACACCGAACAGACGCAACAATTAACTCAAACTGGCTGACTCGGATAAAGTGATGGTCGCGGTTACAGCCGCTGCACTTTCACCTTCTCACCACCGGCTGCGCTCAATGAGGTTTTATTAGACAGACTGAACGATGAAGACGATCTGATGTCACTATTAATCCGTCTGAATCGATGCATTGATCATACTGAGTTTTTAATACTTTGTTTTTATAGCTGGCTTTTTAACATCCGCACCAATGTACACATAGTACCTCCTCCTAAGCTATGGGTGGCGCTGCCTAGTTATTGCACAATAACTTCCCTTATACTGTACAAGAAAAAGAAGAAAGTGAAATGTTACACTCAAAATGCAGAATCTTCTTTTAATTTATTACAAGCAGACCAGAGGAGAACTTGAGGACGACACTTGTGGAACTCGTATATTTAAAATGGACGTTCTCCGTTCTACGCCCAGGTGGCGAGCATTTTTACAGCACGCTTCACTGAAATTACTCACTGATTTGTATTTTTGGCGAGATAGCATTGCATCATCACCTCCACTCTACCTGTGCGCCAATCGCTACACGCCAAGCACCTCGCAATCTCACCGCCACTCTACCCGTGCACCAATCACTATACGCCAAGCGCCTCACGTCCTCAGACATGAGACGCCATGAATCAACGCTGCAGACACGTACAAACCAAATGTCAGAATTACAGTCATTTATCACCCAATCAATACGCTCTTTTTGGAATAACTTACCATTTGCATTGCACTGATCAAATCTGCTACAGTGTGATATACATTGTGTGAACAGAATACTGATTGTGTATCTTAATAAAAGGAACATGGTTTTCTTTTTGATTTATTTAAATCTTAATAGAGTAAATGTAAAAAATATTGAGTGCTGGATCGTATTTAATCGAATTAATTTGAAATCAATCTTTTTAAAGTATCGAAAATAATCGAATCGTGGCTGGAAGAACGGATATCGGATCGATTCATCATCAGAGCTCCGATGTACAGCCCTTACAGCGAGAACAGAATGTGAGTGTGTAGGAACCCTGAAGCGTCCCGAGGCCACGTCACTTTGTGATGACACCGCCGTTTTGGTCATAATGGATGTGCACACATGCTCTGCTTAAAGGGGACAGGCCAAAATTTCTCAACCTCGCACACTACATGGCCAAAAGTATTTTGGCACGAGAACAATAATAATATACAAAGTGTAGTCCATCTGATTTTTTACATACTCCGTTAGTCCCCCTAAATCTGTGCTTTATTGCTTCGGACCACCACAGTGCAGGTAATAAAGTATATGTGCAAACACAAACGCAATGAGGTCTGTAACTACAGAATATATAAACAGAATATGCATATATATGGTCATTAAAGGTGTAGCTAATAAATTGGCCGGTGACTGCATGTTGTGACAATTATGGAATTAACGCAATTAAATATTTTACTGTACAGCTTTACCTCCACCCATCCATTTATTATCTTATTCATTAGAGTTATATGTAAATATGTATACATATATACATATGTTATATGTATATTTAATCACTTTATCACTTTATCACTTTATATACAGTTGGTAGCAGTGCTTTAAACATACTGTATAGATCAAAAACATGTATATCCTTTTTTTTTTTATATTTTACAAAATGTTTATACTCAGTTTATAACCCAAAAGTTATTTTATAATTAAAATTGTATTTTATTTTCTATGCCAATAAAGCTTCTATGAATCTTTTATGGTCCAGGGGAGAACGTTTTGGTCGCTTGGCAGATACACCTAGGACAGGGCGCCAATCTATCGCTGGGCACACACTCACACACAAACATACACTATTTGGGGCAATTTAGAGAAGCTTATTTACCTTGAATCCATGGAGTGTGTGAGAAAACTGGAGAACCTTGAAGAAACCCATGTGGAATCGGGGAGAACATGGAAACTCCACCCATATTTGGGATTCTCCATGCGCATGGCTGTTAGGAAGATACACCCAGGACAGGGTGCCAATATATCGCTTGGCACACACTCACACACAAACATTATACGGGAGAATTTAAAGCTGCCGATTCACTTTGAAGACATGTTTTTGGACTGTGATACTTTGATCCAAAAGGCAAAGAAGTAAAGTCGAGCTTAAAACAGCTAACCATTGGAATGCGCCATCTATTGGGGAAGAGAAGGCATAGCAGAAAAAAAGGGACGCCTTCAACGTTTCACCCTTTATTAATCATCGGTCGCCACAACGACACAACCCTCGCACTCTACCGTACTTCTACACTCTGGCTGCTCAAAATTGCCCCATTTAGTCTATTTACCTTCAATTTTTATTTATTTTTTTTACGCGGACATGGGGAGAACATGAAAACTTCACTCAGATCAGGATTCGAACCAGGAATCCCCAGCGCTGAAAGGCGAACGTGCTTAAAGGGACGCAAGTCTTTGGCATTTTACCATTTATTATTCATCGGTTGCCACAACCCTCACACGCTGCAGTGCTTGGGACAAACAGACTATATGGGGCAATTTAAAGCAGCCAATTTACCTTGAATTACCTCATTTGTGAGTTGCTTTGAATAAAAGCGTCTGCTAAATGACTAAATGTAAATGTAATGAAATGTATGACTGTGGAAAAAAAACGGAGAACCCATGCGGACAAAGGGAGAATATGGAAACTCCACACAGGCTGAGAGGAGAACATGCAAAAAGGGGACGCAAGTTAGATATAATAACAGAATATTTGGATATCATAGTTTGGACAAGTTTGGCGGGTCGGATTACATTTGCATATACATTAAAAAGTGCATTCGATGAGACTGCAGTCTGCATTCTAGTTCATCCCATGGTTCAGTAGGGCTGAAGTAAGGGCTTCCATCCCAAACTTTACATCCACCTTTCTGTATGAATCTTGCGCATCCAGTCATCAAGCCCTGAACACCCACCATCGGCGTATTTGTCCATAAACATTGTCCTTCTGCTTATTTACCAACGCGAGATGATGATGGGTTCCCACGTTATCGGCCTACAAACCTGAAAATCTGCATCAATAAAAAGTGGATTTGCCAATAAGTCTTAAACACACAAGCGGACCCTCAATATGGTAAGGGGTTATTAGATCACAGATTGATATTAGGTATCGCTCAGCTCAGAACATCCTATAATGATACACCGAGTGCAGGGATGCATTTCTTTGATCACCAAATCCATCAAACCGCCGCTCCTCCTCATGCTGTATGAATTCCTTGAGTGAATGCTCTTTTGTTTAATGTAAAGACATTATCTGTATCCATAGAGCTGTTTTTATTATACAAAATTAAACCGGAAGATGCGATAAGAGATGAGGAGATATGAGGATAAATAAATGTGAGTGAATAAAGAGTATTTAAGTCTAAACCAAATGGAAGGTCCTAATTAAGGGGTTTAATCAGCTTTACTAAACCTCCTGTCAGGGACAAATGATTTAGTTCAGTTATGTTTCCTCAAATCTGGTTTTATTTTAATTTAATACTCATTGGTGTGTATTCCACAGAGCGTATTACGTCACAGGGTATAATAACGTAATTATAAGGCACCACTGAAGCGTAGTGATTTATACAGAGGGATAATCTGTAGAGAGGAGGAGAAACACTTACCCTTTTCTTTCCGATGGCGTTTCTATTCCTTCGCAATCGGTACGAAGCAGATCCGTTTAGGCACGCGAGGCAGGACGGAGCGCGTGAACCCGCGCGCCTCCACAGTGCGTCCGTTCGGCTGCGGCAGGTCAGAGGTTTGCGCGTAAAGCTCGCAGCATCCCGTCCACCGACAGATCAGCTCGGTTCTGCCCCGCTCCGCGATCCTTCTGCACGTAGCGAGCATGCAGGGTCCCTCCCTCCTCCGGCCGGGAGCGCGCAAAGTGCGCCTGGAGCGCGCACACAGGCTGAGTGGGCGAACGGCGGGGACGCGCGCGTCCGCAGAGCACAGGAGCCGCGATTTGGTGATTAGGACATGATCCCGTGCTCTACATCTAAAATTTAATAATAAAAAAAAACTATTTAAAATCATAATACTTAAAAATATAGTATTGTTTTTTCTTTTTCTATGGTTTAATCAGTTATGTACCCTATAATTACTGACCCTACAGGACACCATTTAATAAAAATAAAAATGTTATGATTAAGAGCAAAAGGTGCCAAAACAGATCCATACTGTCCATTTTGTGGGTAAAAGATTGTTTTTTTGTATTAAAGAACATTTCTGGTACATCCCTCCATCCATTATCTTCCGCTTATTCCTCTACTAGGGTCGCGGTGTGGTTCCCCATGCCAAACCAGGGGAAAACATATTGGGTGCTGGGCAGATACATCCAGGACAGGGCGCCAATCTATCGCTGGGCACACACTCACACATCCACACACTACAAGGCACTTTAAAGCATTTAGTTTACCTAGAACCCGGAGAAAACCTCAGCAGACTCTATTTTTTTCTCTATTTCCTGTAATTAACTGCAAACACATTTTTTTTTTCAGGATTTTCAGAAAGGGAAAAGATACAAAGAACACTGTATTCCACAAAAAGTTCATTGGAATAATAAAAAATGCTTTCTTTTAATAAATCTCAATTTTACACATCTGTAAATGGAAATTAAATACAGTATTTGTACTTTTTCTGAAAAAAGTTAGCTACCAGGTTTTAGCTTCTTTGTTTTTGGTACTTACCTTAAATTGGACATATTCGGCAGGGTGAGTGTTAAAAGCATCTCATTAAATTTGTTGTTCTGAATGTTTGCACAGTCTACATTGGCCTTGAAGGTACTGCAAATTGCAATCCTGTTGTTTTCAGTCACAGTCAAAAATTATTTTAAAAAACAGCACACAATTATGTGTCCCGTTTCTGTACAATGCATAACTTTTTCCCCATGGAATTACCACCACTGGGGAGCGAACTTTTGTAAGATCATGCCTATTTTTGAACAGCAAAATATTTTAATATCTAAATGTTTTGACTTTAATTTTAATTTAGACACATTTTACTTGAATCCATTTACTTAAAGCGTTTTACAACAGTAGAACTTTAACCAACCTTTTAACCAATCAAGCTTTTTAAACCTAATTCCTCAAAGAGTAAACCAAAGCACAGTAAAGCTTAATGTGTAGCATCCTGGGTACCAAGACATTAATGCTTGGTGTCATTGGCAAAGCAATGGGGCTTGAATCAATGAGCCCAAAGAGTTCATCTACAACAGGCAAAAGTCCAATGTCTGGCCTGATTCCTAATTTCAAATGACCCGCAACTTCGGTCTTATGTGTTATTTATTGCTCTCTAGCTCCGTCAGAATAAATAAATCATAAAAATTTTAACATTTAATTAGTTTTTTTATCACATGATGAGGGCACCATTCTAATAATAACACCAATCTTTGTTCGTCTTTGTTCGTCTGGCAGAATTCAGGACATATCATCAGACATTCAGTGGCAGCTAGGGGGCAGATATGTGACTTTTGATTATTTTTCAGTATCTTGCGATAAGAACACAGATGCATCTGACACAACTATTGATTTTCTTGTTCATGACAACACAAGCATGACAGAGGATCTGCTTAATCTTTAAGCTGTAAAACCCTACATTTAAGGTATTTTATAGTTTGTTAAATGTTCTCTGACTTCCCAGGTATTAAACAATTGTTTTTAGCGTTGTTTACGCCTGAGTGGAATTTATTCAGTTACACTGCCATTTGAAAAATAAAGATAATTGTGAGAGTAAATATTGTTTTATAACAGTGTGTATTATAACACAAGTATTTTAATTACTCTGTACAGCACTTTGAATTGCTTATGTGTGAAAGCTGCTCTATAAATAAACTTGCCTTGCCGAAAATAAATGTCTGAAGGAACTATCGGCACCCAGACATTTTCACACTATCAATTTAATTTTAGCCCTCTTTGTAAAAAGTTTGGCCAACTCTGACAGTGGGGAAAAAAAGCAGAGCACTAAAACATCACCTCCTCATGACACCTTGATAGACCTTACTATAAGGTATATTCAGAACCATTTAAACCACTCCAGAGATGCCTGGATGGGCGATAGAATTAAGGAATTTTACTCAGTTTATTCATTTCGTTACTCTTTCCCCCCCCCCAAAAGAACTAAGCAGTAAAGATATATTTCAGCAGAAAGCCTTCTCATTACCCAATTTTACCTCTTTATATCGTTATTGTGTGAAAAGTATTACACTATATATTAGCTTTCTATCTGTGAAGGCTTCATTACTCAAAAGCAGAGAATATTACATCAAATTAGGATGGAACTTAGTCACTGCTCGGAAAAAAAACAACCTTTTACTTGTCTTAATAATTACCTATCAATGGATTGGCGCCCTGTCCTGGGTATATCTGCCCAGCGCCCGAGACATTCTCCCCTGGATGGGCACCCCCCCCCCCGGCGGCCCTCCTAAAGAAATAAGCGGAAGATAATGAATGAATGAATGAATGAATGTCTTAATAATTTGTAAATGCTTCCTCCGTTTTAAAAACATGAACCCATTTTTAAATGGTCAGTTATTATGAGACTTCGAAACCCAAATTACAATTCATTTTTGTAATTAAGATCACTCGCAAGTGAAACCGGGCTTGAAAGTGAAAATGTTCTTTCATTTGTAAGTTTATTTACCCCTTATCTTTCGCTTAGTCCTCTATGAGTGTCGCAAGGGGAGTTCCCCATTCCCATCCAGGGGAGAACATCTCGGGCGGGTCACCAATCTATCGCTGGGCACACAAAAACACACACAGATTATAGGGGCAATTTAGAGCAGCCAATTTACCTTGAATCCATGTTTTTGGACTATGGGAGAAAATTGGAAAACCCGGAGGAAACGGACACGGGGAGAACATGGAAATTCCCGCCAAATTGGGATATGAACCGGAAACCCCCAGTGCTGAGAAGCGAAATTGGATTAAAGTATCTGCTAAATGACTAAATGTAAATGAAAATGTAGTGCAACAATTGAGCTAAACAACCTCAAGTTCACTAGCCTGGCTCTTTGAGTCAGTCATTGCATCATGGTCACAGGTTCCCTATATGTTCAAGAATTAATAATGAACCTGTGGTCATGAGCTTAACACTGAACTTATGCAGGTAGAAAGTTTTACCAAAAATATTTAGGTTTAATGGTTGTGTAAGAACAGCACCCTCTTCTGGCCTCTGGGGGTAATTCCGGTTCGGCACCCCCTGCTGGACTGTGCGGGTATGGGACTATTTGTCAGATTTGTTTCAGCTGTGTCTCGTCATGTGAATACCCTTGTGTTGTGTATTTAAACCCTGCACTTCCCCTTGTGTG
>JAOUQT010005058.1:0-12439 GCA_025769995.1 Xyliphius kryptos | reverse complement strand
TTACCTTCATGTTTTTGGAATGTGGGAGGAAACCGGAGAACCCGGAGGAAACCCACACAGACATGGGGAGAACATGGTAACTCCACCCAGATTGGGATATGAACCGGGAATCCCCAGCGCTGAGAGGCGAATGTGCTAACCATTAAGCCACCATGCCGCCCTGATATATAATATATTATTTTTAAATCATGTGCTATTAATGGAAATACAGATTAATAGCACTAAGCCTGTTGTGGCTGTCGTTTATGAATTTTATTCTGTAATATAGCCACTAGTTGGCATTTATTGATTGTTTAGTAACCTGTAACTCAGCGATCAATATTCACTTTAAAAATTGGACTGGATTACGTCGCTGAGGACCAGTTTATTAACAATTTTGTTTTTAATAAATGCATTTATGCATCAAACCTTTTTTAATCAAAGTGTGTTTATGACCTTTTTAGAAAAGCAATAATTCACTCAAGGTTGTTTATTACTGTGAATAAATCCTGGACAAGGGTTGTATTGGCACTGTATTGGCTTCGTGCTGGGGTTAGGGTTAGGGTAACAACATCTCTCTCCAGTGATTTATTTACAATAATGCACACCCTCTTGTGCCTCATTGCTTTATTAATAGGATCATTCTAGAAATTTCTGTGCTGCTATCTGTCTGATTATTCACTTTCTTTTACCTTATATTCCTCACACAGTATACATATCACACTTTGGTCACATATCATATAGAAGTCAAAGGGTTATTATTTGAAGGCCTGTGTACTCTTAAAAATGGCTAGTCTAAGGATGTCATTGAAAAAGTTACATTAGGTAGCGAATTCAATAAGAAAATAAAAGGGACAAAACAACCCAGATCAGATGACCAGACAGGCCATAGTACGTTAGATTTATCTCTGTCCTGTAAGGGTCGAGCTTGACATCCTTGACATGTTGTTTACTATGAAGCTCCAAAAGCCATATTATAAAATCTCTATCCAGCACTATTCAGATCGATGAAGTTTAAGATCGATGTTCTCCACAATCACATATACAATATGATGACGGAGACAGAGATGTGTTTTCTGCAGTTCACAAATAGAGGCACAATGATATGGTCCTAGTGATGGTGACAGATAAAATAAACACATCTAAATTGATGTGTAAATAACTGACTGGAAGTGCAGAAAATCTGAGAGCACTTTATCTTAAAATACGACGATGAAAGGAATATACAGGTTACCATGGGGAGGTATTGCAGCCAAAGAAAGTGTGAGCGAACACTCCATCAGCAGTATTGTTAACAGACATATTTCATAAATTGATCTACCTTGCACAACAAAAGTGCGAGAGCGGGCACATAGCCTAACCTTGACCATCTCTTAAGCACACTGGCCATAAATAAATAAAAGCAAGCTGCTTTGACAGGCGTTGCCTATAGCCTTCTCTCACGTCTCATCTTCACACACACAAACACACACATACACAGACACACATACAATGCTTTCTTTAGAATGTTTGGGTACTATCAGGCCAATTATCATAATCTTCTATAGTTCACACCAGTCTCCCTTCCGCAACCATATTTATTTGTTCCTTGCTTTAACTTTCAAGTTTGGCTTTTAAAAAATTAGATGCTTCTTAATTACAGAAGGAATATGAATAAATTCACTTTTTATCTTATCTAATCCTATTATATTCTGCTTATTTATCTACTAGGGATGTGAGGGGGGGTCCTCATGCCCACCCAGGGGAGAATGTGTCGAGCACTACACAGCTACACCCAGGACAGAGCGCCAATCCATCACTGGGCACTCACACAAACACTATGTAGAGACGAATTAGTGCAGCCAATTTACCTTGAATCCTTATTTTTAAACTGTGAAAGAAACCGGAGAACCCCAAGAACCCCAAACTCAGGAAGACATGTGGAGAACATTCAGATCAGGATTCAAACCTAGATCCCCAGTGCTAAGCCACTGTGCCGCCCAAAATTCGGTTTAGTAAGCTACAAAAAAACCCAACTTTATTTTAAATAACATGCCCATTTTTATATTTTTATTCTATTAAATTATGGAATGTAACTTGTTTTATACAGTACAGGCCAAAAGTTTGGACACACCTTCTCATTCAATGCATTTTCTTTATTTTTACGACTATTTACATTGTAGAGTCTCACTGAAGACATCAAAAGTATGAACGAATACATTAGGAGTTATGTACTTAATAAAAAAAGTGAAATAATTGAAAACATGTTGGCATTCTAATTAATTATACTAATTAACCCTTATAGGCACACCTGCTAATCATTTCAGGTGACTACCTCTTGAAGCTCAATGAGAGAATGTCAAGAGTATGCAAAGCAGTACAGAGCAAAGGGGGGATTTTTTTTAAGACACTAGATTATAAAACTTTTTCAGTTATTTCACCTTTTTTTTTGTTAATTATGTAACTCCACATGTGTTCATTCATAGTTCTGATGCCGTCAGTGAGAAACTACAATGTAAATAATCATGAAAAAAACACATTGAATGAGAAGGTGTGTCCAAACTTTTGGCTTGTACTCTATTTAAAAAATATAATTCGATAGATACCATTCTTAAGATCAGTGCATGATGCAATTAGGCCAACTAAAGTTTATGTGCTTTGTCCAGGAACCCAACAGAGAAAGCCTCGAAATGCAGGACAAGCCTTGAAGTTCTGCTTGATAGTCCTTGTTTTTTGGGGGGTTTTTTTGTAACCATTTTTTCACTAAACATCCATTTCCCAGGCAATATTACCATTTTCAACTTGACTTTTCTATCTCCAGAGGATTTATCTACAGCATCTAACACATACAAAAAGGCTCAACATCTGCCCATCAACGAAATTGTGTTTAACCTTCCCAAATGATACTAGCCCGGCCAAAAGTAAGGCGCTGAGGTCAGGCTTTTAAGAAAAGAAGTACAATCTATCCTCTAGGCAGCCTCTGGACACTCCGATTTTCTCATTTTTGCCACATGCTGTTAATTTAGCGAGTTGCTGGATCCTGCCCGTGTCAGCAAGCTGAACAGAATGGACAAATGTCATGGCACCACAATGGCAGTGAGGACTCGTCCGCCAGCCCGGTATCACTACATGGCAGCCGCAGAGGAAGATAATAGATTAATTTCATGAGTGTCACAGCCCCAGAGCACAATATCTTTTCTTTTCTTTTTCCTGTTCTTCGAGCAGAACAACTGTAAGAGCTTTTCAGCAGAGGACGAAAAAGCTCTTTCGGTTAACACTGGACAGAAACGGGGAGGTCACAACAACCTCGACATAAAAATGAGACTGCTGTACAATGTAAATGCCTTCCCGCAGTAGCAGACTTCATTTATGAGATATTAGTTTGATAATTAGTCTGGCATTCGGGATAATTCCACTAATTAAATAATGTTTTCATGTCCTTACCCACATTACCATTTGCAAAACCTGCCTACTTTTTTCAGTGAATTCATTATTTTGCTATAATGCCAATTTAAATCTAGAAATTTAAGCGTAGTGGCCTTTTCTCAAGCCAGTTACTGTTGTACAAGGTCGAAGGCAGTCGCAACAATGTGACCAAAGGCCTTGAAATTCCTGTTAGGATATTTCTCTGGCTATGGGATTCATCTGTGCCACATAGTCAATCTGCGCTTTACTGAAGTCCTTTCATTCCATTATAAAGACCTGAAATGCCACAGCCACTGATGCTTTGGGAACCTTTGACAAAATAGGAAGAAAGAACAAAGAAACCATTGGATCATTTCACTCGATTGAGACATACAAGAAATCCTTGCATTATTGTACAGACACGAAGCCTTTTTGGTCCGCACAAGATCGGGTGCATAGCCAGCATTACTTGTCCTTGCAGCTCACCATTTAATGCATGACTGGAATTCTTTGCCACCTACGACAGCATGCCACCCTGGCCTAAGCCATTTGCATGGATGATGTCACCGGTCCATGAAAGGCCTTGGAGTTGCTGGGCATTATGTGGTCTATCAATGTCTTGTGTAGACTGCCTGCAGGCAAGACAAAGTAAATATATAAAAGGAATACTTACTGACTATTTATTTCAGTACCATATTTTAATGTATGTTACTTCTTTGTACACTACCTGAGAAGTAATTTGCAATAAGAACTACTTGTTGACAGAATCCTGTAGGCATGGTCATAAGCTTTGGGGAATCATTTAGGCATTGGCATGTCTTCTAAAGCACAGTTTTCCCATGTTTGCTTGTGAATGTTAACTAGCTGGTCAGGGTGCTGTCTAAGGATGGCCTGGGCCTTTGCAAGGGGCACCCTGCAATTGACACAGTCAGGGGGCAAAAGAAAGAGCAAAACAAAAGTCTATTCATGCTGAATCCTCTTATAAACTCACCCCATCCCCCTGCCTTAAATCAAGAGGGGAAAATGGCAATAGAAATAAGGGGAGAAGTAAGAGATTGAAAGTAATGTCTGAACAACGGCCTTAGATTCATGAAACTGGAAAAAAGGAGTGACGTGTATCTTTCCAAACAGCTTTTCAGATTTGATTTCCATATTCTAAAACTCTTGTCATCTCTGCAGTGATGTTATTTGCTTACTGTCTGAGACTGACTGCTCATCCACTGGACTACACCTAGTGGTGCCCCAATAGATGAGTGGCATTGTTTTGCCCACTTCTTAGTATCAAGTGCATAAAACTTTACCATGATCAGTAGAGTTCAGCATACAGACAAAAAAATACTACTAATAATAAAGATTATTATGTATTTACAAAATGCCTATTGAGGTGTTAAAAAATCTCAATTTTAATGTGTAAGAAACAAAACATCTAAAAGCAATGCAGCTTTTTTATGTTTACTACTCATAGTTTATGGCCCAATCCTCAATTAAACAAGGTAGAACATACAGCAGGCAGGTCATTATAGTGAAATAAACCCCAACAGGGTGATGCAGGATTCTAACGCAAGGCACAGGGGTCTTGAATCATCCAGGAAGGATGTATTTCACAATAATAAATATAGTTTGATATAAGCCTGCTTATTAAAAAAGTTACTTAATAAAACTAAATAACCTGATACAAATGATTGAGCTAATTTAAAAAAATGAGAGTTTGTAAGTGCACAACGCGCAAGTTGAATGCCATAATTGACCGATCAGAATCAAGTTTTTTTAACAATGTTTATTTCACAGTTTATTTCTAAAGAGCTTATTTTACAATAGTCTCAAAGCAGCTGTAAATTGTTCTAAGACTTAATTCCCAAAAAGAAAGCCAAAGCAACTGTGGCAATAAGTTAGGAAACTAAAGGAAACCTTGTGGATCAAGACTTAGTGGGAGGACTCATACTTCATGAGCAGCCATTATGTATTGTGTTGTGTCAACAGATCTTATCTAATTATCTTCTGCTTAATCTTCTACTAGGTTTGCAAGGGTGTTGAGGTTCTTTATGCCCATCCAGGGAAAATGCTATGGGTGCCGGGCTGATACGGCCAGGACAAGGTGCCATTCTATTGCTGAGCACACACCCACACGCACATGCACACACACAATATATAGATCCAATTTAGATTTAACCTTTTTAATTACATTAAATCCAAGTTTTGAGACTATGGGAGGAAACAGAAGAACCCGTTGAAAACCCACGCTGACACATGGAAAACATAGGAACTCCACCAAGATTGGGATTTGAGAGGTGACGTGCATGGCTTCAAATCTAATTTAATTTTCATTTGTTAACAAACAATCTAGAATATCGGAATACTAACACTCTGTTGTATTAAACCATGCATGAAGTCTCATATGACTGTGAAATACGTCAGAATCTACATAATTTACTCCCATGGTCATTTCAGTATTTTTTTTCCCTGAATTCACGCTTGTCTTACATTTGGTTTTCAATCACCTGAGGATGAGAAGCCTGTTTGCCTGCAATTCAGCGTGCCCATTATGTTCTTTAACAGCCCATAAATCCGCGTGGAGATGTTTGCTGAAAGAGAAATTTGTGTCAAAGGTCACCCTGTGCTATCCTTTGGCCCCTTTACCAGATGGCACCTCTAACTTTCCCAGAGTGTCCAAGAGCAGCAGCCAGCTTGCCCAGCTCTCCTAAGTTTCAGTAGCCAATCCTTGGGTTCTTCTAAACAAAGCCTTCTTTCCCTTTTAAGAAAGTTGCATTGGCATATACCGATGTATAAATAAAATCCCGGTATCTGACCTTTCTCTGTTTTAACTTGGAACTGGATGCAAGTGTAAATTGTTACTGGAAGACAGTTTAGTTCAGACTGTATTTACCAGTGACTCCTCACAGCAAAGATACAAACAAGACACCCTCCTGCTGCTCGAATTTTACCCTTCCTGATGACAAATTTGTAAGTTAAATGGATTAAGAAATATATAATTGCTAATATTTTGCTTTAAAGATGAATTATTCATATTTATACTAGAATGAAGCAACATTAACGAAGATCATAATGGAAATAATCCGTGCAAATCATAAAATGCATATTGATACAGCTTCCCTGAATTTATGTAAATGAAACACATTAGAGGGTTAGAGGGTGTAAACTTGAACATTGTTGGTAATTGAAGAGATTTACAAAAATGAGTGAAATTAGTGCCAACAGCAAAGCAATTGCATGGATATTTATGGATTTTTTTTTCTTGCAAATGGATTTGTTCGAATGTCCTAGTTTGTACCTAGTTTTACTTGAAAACATGCAATAATTCTAAAAACCAATTGCCAAAGTAATAATGCACGATGATTGACATCATTTATACAGAAATGTACAAACACGTTTTACAAAAAAGTTGGGTAACTTTCTAAAAATGTAATTAAAATTGAAAACTGTCATGTGATTATTTACTTAAAACTGTATTTAACAGACGAACTTGTTACTTTTTAATATTTGAATATAATAATCACGTATTCAGAGAACTATTTAAATAATAGGGGTGTAGTGGTTAGCATGTCCGCCTCTTACTGCTGGGGATCCAGGTATGAAACCCGATCTGGGTGTAGTTTCCATGTTCTCCATGTTAATGTGGGTTTTCTCTGGGTTCTTCTGTTTCTTCACACAGTCCAAAAACATGGATTCAACGTAAATTGGCTGTTCTAAATTGCCCCTATATATTCTGTGTATGTGTGTGTCTTTGTGAGTGGGTATGTGCCCAGTGATGGGTTGATGCCCTGTCTTGGATGTATCTGCCCAGCACCCAAAATGTTTATCCCTGGATGGGCATAGGGGAAAAAAAACTTAAGCAATCCTATATTTAACAACAAAGTATTCTATCTAGCGATTAGAAAATGACTGGTGTCAAGACATTTACAGATCAAAGTATTTTTTGTTAATTAATTGGACAGTTGTTTGCAGAATACTTTGACACAAATCATTATTCTGCTAGAAAGCTGTTTGAGACAACTTTTTGATTTGAACTGTGATTTGTAAATGAATTATCCAATGAATACATTCGGTGGCACAGTGGCTTAGTGGTTAGCACAATCGCCCCTCAGCATTGGGAATTCCAGGTCCGAATCCCTATCTGGGTGGAGTTTCCATGTGTTCATGTGGGTTTCTGCCAGGGTCTCCGTTTTCCTCCCACAGTTTAAAAACATGAACACAAGGTAAATTGAATGCTCTAAATTGCCCCATATAGTGTGTATTTGTGATAGTGTATGTCCAGCGATAGATTGGTGCCCCGTCCAGAGTGTATTTGCCCAGCGCACGAGACGTTCTCCCTTGGATGGGCATGGTGAAGCCTCCCGCAACCCTAGTAGAGGACAAAGCAGAAGATAATGAATGAATAAATAAATATGGATGTTGTGTACAATAAAAATGATAGTAAATCAATGAATGTTTGAATTCCTAACAAATATCTAATCTTATTTTCCAACAAATCCTCTAGTAGGGTCATGCGGGGGGGGTTCCCAATGCCTATCCTAGGAAGAACTCAGGCGCTGGGCATGTCCATCATTGGGCCCACACTAGCTCACAGACACACACTACATAGGTGACAGATTCAATTTGCCTTGAATCCATGTTTTTGAACTGTGGGAGAAAACCCCACACAGACACAGGGAGAACATGGAAACAGCACCCAGATCTGGATTTAAAACTTGATCCCCAAAGCTGAAAGGTGGACCTTCTAACCACTACACAGTCATGCTGCCTTCCTGACAAATAACAACAAAATTTCTACCTATCTATTTTGAAAGCACAAATGACAGTCTATATAGGAACAGTATATACTATACAGTTGATAAAACCTGTGTAAATAAATAAAGACCACCATTAAGATGTAAGTCGCTTGATTTTGTTTTCTTCAGGTATTTTAAAGAAAAGAAAAGACAAGAATCAGTGTCCGCTTTCTGCTTTCAAATTCATGATCCCAAAACAGTGGTTTGGCGGCAAAGCCCTCTGCATCTGTCAGATAGAGCTGAAAAAGCTGAAAGATTCCTGGCTGTTAAGTGTGTCACTTCAATGTCTGTTTGGGGTGGATTTGCTCAGCCCACTCACAGAGTTGTGCCAGAACCTTGCTCCTAAAACCAGGGCAAGCCCCTTGTGAATGACAGGAAAAGCACCCACCACAAGAAAGGGAAGGATTAAGAAAATAGGAAAGGAGTCGCATCACGCATATAGTTCAGTTTTGTGCGGGTCAAAGTGCTAAGACTGCAGTATCAAGCATAAAAGCCTGCATGCTTATTGAGGAACCATGCCTGGCTGCAAAGCAACAGCAAATTAATAGAAACCATCTTTACATAAGCCTGCGTTTCAGAATATGTGTCTGGTGCAGATGGATGTATGTCAGACAAGGCCAGAAGTGAGAATGTTATTCACAGACCAGTCTGGTGGTCACAGACCATAGGACAAAACCCACTGACATTAAGGACATGCGGTATTGGCAGGTTAAAATAGTATTAATGTGCAAAATAGTATTAAGTGTAAAAGTGGAACAAGAGAGGTTTTCTTCACTTAAAAAAATGCTGTTAGAAAATCTCAGTTGAAATTAAAAGGTGTCAGGCCACTGTACTGGTAAATAATTCATAGAAACAGACAAGGTAGCCAGAACAGCAGGAACACAGGCACGTTTACTAAAAAAACAGATAAAGTTTCCATTTACTGTTTTTACTTTAGAAGTAGATTAAAAATACATTTATTTAAATTAGTGTTTAATTAAATCCTTATAAATAAAGGTGTATATATCGGGTTTGACGGCGTTAGGTTGGTAATTTAGGATAGTTTCTGCTGGCCTTTCACCTCTTTACCCAGCTCATCATTAGTAGAGGGCGTGGTGCTGAAATAATATTATTCCAGGGAGCCCTCTCAACAAGGTAGAGTCTGCAGTATCTGCCCCTTCCGTCATGCTACTTTAGTCAGTTATGCTGGAGTCACATTCTGCACCGCCAGTCAAACTCTGTTTTTTTACATAATTCACATGCTTTAATAATTTTTTTTGAGGTGTCTTCTGCTCTATAGCACACCCAGAGCACTGCAGCTACGACGATTACTGGACGGAACCTGGATTTCTGTTAGACTTGTTGTGTTGCAGTCCTGTAGGTTGGACTTACTGGACTTTTATAGCTTTTACAACTGTTGAAAATGGACACCTGATCACTATACGATCTGTACATGGCTTTTCTACAAGTTTAAATTTAGGTAATTTATTTATATAGCGCTTTTTACTACAGAGCATTGTCACAAAGAAGTTTAACAGTGTTATGAGCCTAAATCCCCAAAAAACACTCAAGGAAGATGAGTCCCTCTTGGTGCTTGGTGCTCCCAATGTTTCTTCCTGAAAAAAAACTTAACAAGGTGTTTTTTTCTTGCCACTGTCACTGGCTTACTCTTCGAGGGTGCAGCCTTATTACGCTGTAAAACCCTTTTGTGAAAAAATGCTGTTGTAAAAAGCACTACACAAACAAATAACTTGAACTTAGATTAAGGTAAACACAACTTATACAGGACTGGAAATAACTTTATTATTTAATGATCTCTCAATTCACACAGTCCGGAAGGAGGGCTGAAATACTCTAAGGTAGGGCAAGTAACAGGCAGACATAATTGACATAAATTAACAGGGCTAGTGACTAATATACACAAAGCAGCCAATGACAAGAAAAGAGACAATAGCTCAATACAAAATAAAAATGACGAAACAAACCCATAGAGAAGTGCATAGTGAAGTCCTGACAAAAGGCTTCAATGACAGGCTTTTTAAATCCTATTTAATACTAGGATGATCGATTTTAGAATGACATGGAAACACATTGTTATACATATTTTGACACTACTCCTTATTATTTTTCGAGACAAATAAATTAACATATAAAAATAACATTTAAACCCAGCAAATGAAAAACAGCAAAACTATAAAAAAAAAAAAAGTGTATTAATTTGCTACAATGACTATGAACAGAAGGATACTATTCTGATGACTGTTTTGTTCATTCATTTATTATTATTATTATTATTATTATTATTATTATTATTATTTGCAATTGGGTGGTATGGCGGCATATTGGTTAACACCTCTGCCTCTTGGCTCTCAGGATCCAGGTTTGAATCCCAATCTGGGTGGAGTTCTTCCCAGTTTTGCTGTGTATCTAGTTTCAAATCTCGTTCTGGTGAGAGCTTTAATGTTCCTCCCTTCTCCGTGTGGGTTTTTCCGGGTTCACCTATTATTTCCCCACAACCCAAAAACATGAATTTAAAGTGGATTGGCTGCTCTAATTTGCCTCTATATTAATTTTCCCTATATGGTGTACCCAGCGATGCACTGGCACTCTGTCTTAGGTGTACTGTATTTGTCCGGTGCCCAACCCCCTCCCCCACGTCACAAAATAAGATTAAGTGGAAGATAATGAGACGCGATAGGTTATGTAAGATGAACTATGCATCAATATGTTTGTTCATTTCTACCTTCAAACAGATTATTAATTTTATAAACATTTAAAGGGATAGCTATTAAGTCAGTTACTGTAATGCGAAAGCGAAAATTATTAGACTACCCTTTACAATCCTAATTTGATTATGAGAAGATTAACCAAGCTGCAGTAAGACTGGAAAAAGATTTATACTTACTAGCGACTTTTTATTTGGGTGGTTTGTTTTTTTTATGTTATTTCTTTTAGCTTTGAATGTAAGCTTATATGAGCTCACTCTGGCCTTGGTAAAATATCACAAGGATTTATATTCTAAGAAAGTGACGGTGAGTCTAAGGAGAAATAAAATAATGCTCCTCTTCTGTCTAGGGATGAACAGTGGAGAAAAAGGTTGTACACTGAGAAAGACGGGGGGGAAAAAAGAATATATTACATATGTAATTGAAACAGCTTAGAAAAGCTTACAAGCAAAACATTAAACTTAACAAATCTTAACAAATCAAAGTTTTTGCAATAGAAAATATAAATTCTTGTATTATTGGCGAAGTTGACTTTCTTTTAGGCTGAATACGTAATCACATAAAAACACTTATCTACTTTTAATGAACAATCTATAGCAACATGTAAGCCATGTGTATTCAGGTAGTGTGCATCACTTCATAACACAGGGGAAATGTCTAGTGGTGAAGTTGAGAAATTAAGGGCCTCCTGAATTTAATCAAGATCTCAGCCTGAAGGTGAGATGTGCTGCCACGGGGACTGGCACATGCAATGTGTCTTACTCACAAGCTTCTTCAGAAAGTGTACTCTGACCCTAAGGGACTGTTCATTTTGTAACTAGATATAAACAAAGTAATAGAAAAATAACAGCAAACATAAGACAAAACTGACATCAACATATATCTATTTAATTCCGTTGCTACTTATTATAATTACGGTGAGTAATGAAACTTTTAGTATTTTCTTTTAGTGAAAGGCATGTGCAGGTCAACATTCCTTCACAGGGCAGACAAACACATCTACAGACATATTCACTCCCAGTGGCAATTTAGTATCTTCTGTTTATTTGACTCTCTTTTGCTTGACTTTTGTTTGGATAACAAAATCAAAGCTTCTGGATGAAAATTCATACAATACAGAGGGAGTCAAACCCTAAGTTAAGACAAAGAAAAAAAAATATATATATATAAAAAGGAATACTCAGAAGTCTTAACCTTTCTCTGCAATAGGGTCAGCTGAACAGCACAAACAGTGTGAGTTGTATCACAAAAATACTTATGGGAGTGGTAGCTCAGTGTTTAGGGTGCTGGACTATCAATCTGAAGGTTGAGGTTTCAAATCCCAGGTCCAGTGAAATTACCAATGTGATCCCTTGAGCAAGGCCCTCAATCCTAATTGCTTCAGGGATTCTGTATGTAATCCTGTGTTCTAACCCCAATTAAAATTGGGACATTTGTAAGTTGCTTTGGATAAAAGCGTCTGCTAAATGACCAGATATATAGAGGGAGTGGTAGCTCAGTGGTTAGCGTGTTGGACTATCAATCAGAAGGTTGGGGGTTCAAATCCCAGGTCCACTGAAGTTACCAATGTGGGTCCTTGAGCAA
>JAOUQT010005033.1:0-12441 GCA_025769995.1 Xyliphius kryptos | reverse complement strand
AAATTTCAGTGTATATAAGAAGTAAACACACATCAGCGGCCTTTATTACCTAATACCATTTTCTCAGCCTTATCTATCACATAGATTGACTTTGTGGTTCTAGAGTTACAGAATGTAGTGCACGTTTCTCCACATACATTTTAAATCCCCTTAATTTTGTATTTCAGTGGTCCGTTTTGGTATTATTAAGAGTGGAGGATGATTGTCAGTACTGCAGTGATACTGACGTGGTTATGTGTTCCTGTTTGTTGTGCTGCCTGGGGTTTCAAACACGGTATTGTATTACTTTGCGCTCAATTAAACAGATCTACCTTATTGCTATTCCTTGTAAAGTTAGTGACATATTCATTGAGTGTAAAACATATGTGGCCAATAAATTGGACTCTAATGACTTGAGTGTAAATATGAAGTACAGGAGTCCATCTTTGTGACCATTACGATTAAGCCCACCACAAATAGATCAGACACAGCAGTGCTGCCCCCTTCCATCCAATCTGAAATGATCTCAGCTCCTTTAAATTAAGATCAACTCACAAATTTTCGATTAGCATATTATTTACCATGTTCCAGTACCTATACATCTGTACAGTATATATCATGTAACAGATTCTATAAACAAACTTTAATAATAATCACCTCCAACAGGCTTTCTAACATTTGGAAAGTCAGGGCTCATGCGCCAGCTTCAGTTACATCACAGTCCTTTATACAGAGATCATGGAGACTCATTCCACATGAGATCCGTAGTAAAACCTGATATTATCAATGATACTGTACATCTATGCCCCCCCCCCCACACACACACATGAATATAGTACAAAAAAAACAAAACTAAAGTGCATTCACATATGTGCAAACAGTGGAGGAATAAAGAACATGCATGACATGTCAAGTTTTCTTTTATAAATTTATATCCTAATATACCACGTCAGCTTCTAGTATAGTGTTTTTGTCCTTGTTATTTATAAATCTTACTTAACCATTTCCCCCCTTACAAAAGTAAAGCCCAACACCATATGAACAAAATCATATATGTCAGAGGTTTTATTGTGTCCAATTTTCCTTTTGCTAAATATTCTGGAAACGTGCATGCTTACAACATTGTGGGAACAGTTTTCCATTAGTGTGGAATCCTGATCTCTAACTTATTAACCACCTTCAGAACTAGATTAGTGACTGTGAGGCAAAGCTTCTTGTCCAAGTGTCCACCAAATGAATGTTTAGAAATTCCAGACACACTACATAATCACAAAGAAACTTTCAGAGAGAATGCAATAATAAGAATTACTACAGGATTTCAAAGAAGTTGTAGATGTCCCAATACTTTTGTTCATATGGTGGATTTTCCGGTTATTATAAGATAAGTGAAATATGAGTTACTCCACAGGTTTAAAGTCATTCCACTGGGTGAACGTTAACTTTTCTGATGAACTTGATAATGGTTCTATAGTGACTGTGTATCAGACATGGTTCTGAACAGTATGTTAGTAAAAACATTTTGTGAAGGTTGTCTGATGATTGTTGGTCAGTTTTTCCGAACGTCTCTGCCGTCAGAGTTCCTAAGAATCCAAGAGTCTTTTCAGGTTGAGGATTAACGCTTTATGATACCTAAAAAGAAAAAAGATAACGAGTTTAACAGAACATGTCCAACATTTTGACTGGTACTGTAGATGAGCTCACAGTATCTCTTAATTGGATCGTGTTGCTGTGATTGACATCCCATCATTCAAAAGACACATCCTGGTTGGTGTGCGGGTGTTACCTTGTGGACATGTGGTGGGAGTTCATCTTCAGAGCCCTCTTCTGGCACTGGCTCCTCTGCCCAACCTCCCATTGGCATCCGGGACACCCTCTGAACCCGAGAGCCTCCACCAGAGTCTGAAGCAGACGCGATTACATTCCCATCCAAAACAGATAAAAGTCACAAGTTAAAGTTATAACTGAAATCATTCTGTTTAATCCACCCTCATAAAGATGTAGACTTCACCTAAATTTCCGCTGTAATTACGCTGGATGCTGCTTTGGAGTGCTGCTCCCTGCTGGTTAGTAGGGATATGGCAGGGGAAAGTGTGGGAGCGGGGTAGATTGCGTGTCTCAATGTCATCATGGACACTCTCACCGCTCTCATCGCTTTCTTGCCTGTGCCATGTGTGGCGTGAGATCTCACTGCGAGACTGCTGCTTATGCATCTGAATACAACCCACGAGATAGTCAATCACAAACCTGTACAGTGAAACCTTGTTTTCATTGACTTTGAATATCATACAATTCGATGTTCTTCAAATTTTCATTGTCTGAATTCAAAGCAACCAGCAAAAACAATCAGCATCTTCATGCTCTATAGTTTTTAGAAGACTATGCAGCTTTACCTCATGCATGTACAAGGCATGAATGCTCATTTCCGTGGAGGCATATTCTGATAGGACCATACTGGACATCTGTCCCTCCCAAGCACTGCTTCCAGAACTGACCGTTCGCGCATCGGTTCTGTGTTCACAGGAAAAAAGGCAGGTATTTGAGTTTACACATACAAAAAAACAACACATTAAATCAGGTGTTATGATGGTTCTTATACCCTGAGCCTGCCATAGCTCTGCCTGCCGCCACAGCAGGATGGTCAGGACGGGGCAGCCTGGTGGACGGATAGCTGCCTCGCAGGTGGTGACTGGTACTGACAGGAGAGAGGGAACGTAATGCAGATGCACCCTCGTTCACTCCCATTGAGAAGTGATTGATAATGGAGCCATCTCGGCCCAGGTGCAGCGAAGCCAAGGATGGCGGTCCGGCCAGGAGGTTAGCGACAAGACTTCGAGGCTGGGATCAAGAGCACACTTTATAAAATTACTACTCCAAATGTTGACACGGTAAAGGAACCACAATATAAAACATGCATCTCTACTTAGCATATAGACATTGTAATTTCACAATTAAAAACTGTAGGTCATCGGTTTCTCAACATTAGACATTTCCAAATCCACTTGAAAACCATTACAAATAGCCTGCAGTCTTATTACGTGTTATTTATGGCTCGCTGGCTCTGTCCAAATAAATCATAATTTCTTTAATGAAATTGCCACCCTTTTAATACTTTCTATCTGCCGCTTTGCCTGAGAATTGAGGACATATAGTCAGATATTAAGAGGCAGAGGAGTGACTTTTGATTACTTCTTATTAGCATGCAATAAAGGCACCAATGCATCTGACACAACTTATTTTTAAGTAGATGACAACATGAATGTAACAGAAAAGCTGCGGGACCTTAAATTTAAATTTCATAAACTTACGGTGTTTTATCCAGTTTTCTCAAGGTTATCTGACTCTCCAAATATAATACAAAATATGTGTCTTTAGAGTTGTTCACGCCTGAGTGGCTTATTAAAGCACTGCCATCAAAGATGACCTTATTGTGAGCACTATTGCGTTACGGTTTGCTTCATTAATGCGTTAATGATAAGAAAAATGGCTAATAAACTGGTCTTTTGTGATGTAATCTAGTCCAGTTTTTAAAAGTAACGCTGATTGTTAGAGACACCAGAAACTTGTTACTCAGTGATCAAAATCTAGTGGCCAAATTACAGAGAATGTTTCGAGCGTTGGGCAGATACACCCAGGACGTGGCGCCAATCTATTGCTGGGCCAATCAGAAATAAGGACTGAAACTAAATTCAGTTACATAGCAATTTGAAAAAGAAAGGTAATTATGACAATAAAAATAACAGTGTATATTTTTATATAACTTTTGTGATGAAAAAATGTCGAAATAATTATTTGTTCATCTTTGTTTTATGTTAATGGACTGCTGAGGGTTCAGCTTACAGTGCTTAAGTGTAGAATATCAGGAGCAGCATATGCAATTTAGAGTAAAACGACAAATTGCAACCAACTTAATGTCACTGATTTTAAAAATGAATAGCGGCCATTAATGCAACGACTGTAGACGCAACATGGCAGCCTTTTAAAGAAAGATGTTAATAAAGTTTTCTATGTGAAGTACTTAGAACATTTTAGTGTGCGCACACTGTAGGAGCGAAGTTGGTTGGTTGTTGGGATTTTATTACCACTTTAGCAAATATTTGGCTACTTGTACACTTTGTTGTACTTAATGTAGGCATAGCAAAATTTATCAAAATTTCTAGCTTATAAAAACAAGCTAGAACTGTATATTTAATGTAATAATTATATTACATTAAATTTACATAAAATTTGATGTTTAATGTTTAGATTCAATAGGAACAATCATTCATTTTTTTGGTGGTCTGTATGTTCTCAAAAAATACAGATTTTATATAATTCTATTAATAGTAAGATTGCCTTATATTGTTGTACGTAGGACAGTCATTGAGTAGATGTTTTATTGTTAGTGTGATGTTGCAGGGTTAGTGTTTCGTCATCTGTTATGTGTCTATGTGTTAGATTTGAGTGACCCATGCAAGACCCTGTGCAGAGTTTCTGATTTGATCTTGTGTAGTGCTTGTAGATTTGTATTTCACAGCCTGTGGCTGTCATGCTTTTTATTGCTAAGCTCTTCTTGCCATTTGAATTTGATGAAGGTTTTAATAATTTGAAATGTGTCCAAAGGTGGAATTGAGAACTTGGTGATCTCTTTTGTTGGTTTTTGTATACAAAGTCTGTCTGCTATATAATTTTCTGGAAACCCACAGTGGTACCTTTGTTCACTTAGAGTGCTGACTTTTGCAAGTATCAGTGATAATGGGATGGTCTGTTTTTATTGATTTAAAAGCTAAATATTCTAGGTTACTCCGATTTAAATGTACCTGTCTATCTGTACCTGTGTTGCTGTCTCATTTGGAGGTTACTTTGGATAAATGCATTTGCTAAATGACTAAATGTAAATGCAAGAATATTCCCATTCACACTTTTTTCCCCATTTCAGCTAAAAACCTAACTCCTTAACCCATTGTACCTCTGATTCAGACTGAAGAGAGTGGGTAGAAGTGAACGTGGGGTTCTCGACCACGTTTCCTAGCTGCCCCGTCGTGGTATCCCGCTGCACCTTCTCTTTCAGCTGGCTGATGAAGTGGGTGCTCTCTCGTGGTGGCTGCCATTGAGGATTTGTGATAGCAAAATGCATTAGTGACAGCTCTGTCTTTCCATCTTCTGCCTGCTGGTATATCGAGGCCTCGGTTTTTCCAGCAGACATCCACTGCGATGGAATAAAGCAGACTTGGTTAAATGTCAGATGCTGGTAGGTTAACATCAAAGAATCTGTAATATATAATTCGTTCTGAGCAGTATGTTTAAATGGATGTGTAGCACTCAACAATGAACTCAACACATATCAATAATAATGCATTATGTACCATGCAGTTATTTAATTCTATTTAAGCAATAAGAGGGGCGTGCATTATTGAGAATAAATTACAGGAAAGAGAAGTCATTAGTTACCTGTCCTTCCCGTAATGTATTTACCGCAAGTGCATTATTGCTTTTATAAACAATTACAAACACACTATAATAAAAACAACATGATCCAGTCCAATTTTTGGAATTCCAACAGAATTCCAGATTCTCTAATTACAGAACACAGTTTTGGGAATCGGCAGCTGTATTAATCTGTATTTTATGATTTAAAATAATGTATTGTATATTACATATTAATCAGAATGTGAAGCGGTCAGAGGTGTGCATTATTGTCAATAATGTCAAGGCTGGACAAATGGCTCAGCCAATCAGATTTCGGGACAGAAACCACCTGTTTTACATTGTTTATTATTCCGCAACCACTATCTTTTCCCTTCTGTAGGTGTATAAAAATCTTTTACTCACTGCGGGATGGCCGTGCTGACGGACGTCCATCTGAGCAAAAGAGCAAGTGTCACCCACACCCACCACCTCCACTGTAAAATTCCGAAAGAAGTCAATGATCTCTAAAGATTTGCGGCGCAGGGAAAAGATCAGGATTAAGGGTGTGATGACAGGACTGAGGAGCTCCTCTAAAATGAAGACCTGCATAATGGAACGTAAACACAAAAAGCTCATTCTCACCCAATGCTAGATGCCATGTGTATTTAAATAAACTAGCCATTCTCACCTACTGCTTTAGCCTACAGTGTCCAAGATCGGTCAATGCCTCACAATATTTAATAAATAAATTATCGAAAGGTGTTTGATTGTCCGTATGTAATTATATTTTTATGTGATATTGATATTGGTTTGGTTTATTTTTTGCATTTCGTTTGAAAATTAGTGGTCAGAATTTTCCCTTTGAAAAAGCCATCATGCAGAACCCTGATGTCCTGGATGTATCATAGTAATCATAAATAAATCATAAATAATAAATGATATGTTTACACACTGATCATGTTGCATCTGATGCCATGATGCCTTTTTTACTTTAATTGCATTGCTCTAATGAGGCAACAAAGGGAGCCCTTTACACCACAGTTGTATTTCATTGGGAGTCAATACCTGGCTCAAATTGTTCCATCATTCAAAAACATTCACGGTTTTCTTTACTGGTCGTACTTTACGTCAATATTAAGACTTTTGCATGTTCTTTATTGTGCATCTCTACAAATAAGCCATTCAGTCTATGAATTGAATCCATATGAATGTTAAAGAAAATGTTTTGACTTACAGCTTTATACTGAAAGAGTTGAGCAAATTCATCTCTGGTCTCGTAGCGGTGGGCATTGCCCTGCCAGTGGTCTGGCATGTAGTGGATGTACGCTAGAATTACTTTAAGCAGCTGCTCCGGGCAAAACACCATGTGTTTATCTGGAATAAATGACCTGTAAACACATGAAGCAGACTTAGAACCTGCAAATTATCTGCTTTGGCTTTACATAAGAACACAACTCCATACCTGCAGACTGTAATGCAAACCCCCAGCAGTGTGATGCTGCTCAGTACGTGTTCCACAGCCAGCACATCCTCATCGTAGATTGTCAAAGCGATCAGCACAGCTAATATGGAGCCGGCGAAGAAGGCGACATTCTTGGCCACAACTGTGAGAAGAGGTGACATAAAACAGTTCATGTACTTGGATGACGCTTTGTATCCCTTACTGAGGCGCGACATCAGCTCGTGATCGAGCTCATTGAAGTGCCGTAGGTAGCAGCGGCCGTAAAGGGACCAGCAGCGTGCCCCTAGACTCCCAGGCTCTCGTTTGATCACTTCGGTGTAACTGAAAAACGCGTAGAGTATCTGCCAGATTAAAATCACGGGACACAGCAGCAGGTTGGCAATGCCGATCCACAAGATCCTGGAGCTCAGACGGTCCGCCAGGTCCAGACGGTTTCCACCACGCTTGTACTCTGACTTCAGACTCCACTCGTTTTCGAAGAGAGAACCAGGACCCCAAAAAAAAATCAGCTCGAAGTTGTACTTAAGGCCACGGGTGTAGAAGACGCAATCGCCCAGCAAAGGTAAACGGAAACGGATGGGCAGTAGGGACTTGTTTACCATGGCCACCATGTAATTTTTAAAGCGCAGAATACGATGGTAAATATCCAGTTCAGTGAGCTCTTTTTTGTGGATGCATATCTGATGCTCTTTTTGGATTTCAATGATTCGTGCCTGCACCTCTTGCCAGGTGAAGTATGGAAGATCCGCCTGCGAATGGGAAGGAAAATATTTAAACACAAATTGTCTTCAAACTTTCCCCAAAAAGTGACACGGGAATTTTTACCATTGATATTTTTAAAGCACTGATGTAGAAGGCGCGGATTTCCCGGTAGCAGCAGACATTATAGATGAATTTGACCAGACGGTGGAACCAGAAAATCCCAGAGATCACCAGGATGAAAATGACAAAGACATTCTCACGAATTCTGGAACAAAAGAAAGGTTTGAAATTACAATGGATTATAGTGCTTAAAAAATAAGAACAGAGGCAACAGGGCACCAACCGAGCACGACAGACTTCCACGGGAAGCAAAGCATCAGCAAGGGTCACCTTCGATGTGTCAGTATGATTGGCGAATTTGTTGGCAAACAAGATGTCGTAATCCACACAGTTAACCAGAAATACAGTGAATGCCACCACAAACACCAACCGGCTGAAATACAATCAACAGATTAATTATGTTAAATCATAATTTTTCTACTGTCATCCATTACGTCAACTCCACCTCCCATATAGATGGAATTTTGTAGTTCTACAGTTACATTTTGCTGTTCATCTGTTTCTCTACATACTTTGTTAATCCCATTTACTCTGTTTTCTGATGATCAGGACCCCACAGAGGAATTATTTGAGAGGTGGACGATTCTTAGTACTGCCGTGAATAGTGGTGGTGTATTAGTGTGTTGTGCTGGAATGAATGGATTAGACACTGCAGTGTTTTAATCGCTGTATTAGAGAACAATACACTCTATAAAACCCATCCATATTTTTGCTCCACCTTGCAGATGTACACTCAGAGAAAGTAAGTAATCTATTGCTGCATATTTTGTGTTCTTCATCCTCTACATCGCAGGGTGCTACATACAGGATGATAGTGAGTAGATTGTACGTAGTCCAGCAGTGTCACTGAGGAGTGATCCGCTCATTACAGAGCAGCCTGCAAACACAACACCCCTTAAGTGCTGAGAATCATTCATCACCCAGTCGAAACCTGTTCTGAGCTGACCCAGTGTAACAGTAAATGAGAGGTAATAAGGACTGTAGAAAAACAGATGCAACTACAGTCTGGAATTGTAGAATAACAAAGAATAAATGGTAAGTTAA
Organism: Xyliphius kryptos; assembly: GCA_025769995.1. NCBI lineage: Eukaryota > Metazoa > Chordata > Actinopteri > Siluriformes > Aspredinidae > Xyliphius > Xyliphius kryptos. Next base: position 3,749 of record JAOUQT010005033.1, on the reverse strand, counting down.
CTAGATAATGGACAATGGGTCCAGAAACAAGGAGGTGTAAAAGCAATAAAGTTGCTGATGAGTGAATATCTTTCACATGCAGCTGAGGGTTTTCAGAGTTGTTACAAAAAACAAAGGAAGAGGATGTGGTATGAGTGAGCAGCTCATACTTACGCAAGCTCAAACATCTCATCAAGCAACATGCATTTGAATCCATTCTTCTGATGAAGTTTATAGATGTAAGATGTTAAAGAACCAAACAAAAGCAACAGTGTTCATTATTTAATCCTATTTTTAATTTAGGTTTAACAAAAAGGATATTCTCTGAAAAAACAGATCCAGGTTTTCAATGTGATGCCAGTAAGCTGTGGACAAACAAAAGTATGCCAGACACAAAAATATTAGTAAAGCAATTTACATTTTTAATCACAGTAGTCACAAAATATGCAAAACTTCTCTTACATTTTGAGCCCTCTGGTACATGGACCAATAGATTGTCCTCTCCCGGAGGTGAGTCACTATAGGATGCCTCCAGGCGTTGGTATTCTGTATCGAAATGGGCCATGCTGCCTTGTGCTGCCACACTCAACCCTCACATGGCATGTATTTATGGGCTGAAAATAAAAAAAATGATTTGAAAAAAAAAATCCAATCAAAACATATAATACAGGATTTATATTAAAATTACATTAGATTTTTTACCAGTGATTCTGCAAAATGAAAAAAAATAACAAGCAATAAGTAATGTTTTCAGTAAAATTATTATTGCTAGTCTTTTATTCCTTTTATTATTCCTTTTATTTATATTTTATTATTCCTTTTATTCTAAATTTAGTAGTGTCACCTAGCTATTCAAAAATTACCACAGAACACACTAACAACACCAGCACATCATTAGCATTGCAGTGCTGAGAGTTATCCACCAACCCAATAATACCTGCTATGTAGTTGTCCTGATCATTAGAGTACCTGGTCAAAAGGACTAAAAATGTATTCAGATAAATATTTTATATGAACTACAGTGTGTAACTGTTGAACTACAAAGTGTATCTATATGAAAAGTGGAGCTAATGTGGAACAATAAGAAATAATGTGCTGGATCTTATAAAGTGGTGTGACTTTGCATAAACTACTGATTACTGGTATGTATTACCTGTTTTGTTTTATATTTCTCAGCAACTGAAGTTATTCAATATAAATCATCAGTGTAGTATCTTTAATAAACCCAGTACAAAGTTTATGTTTTGCTAAAAAGCTCCTCATCTGGAAATATCAGTGAATGATTGTAGTGAAAGTATGTAAAAGTTGACAGTATCGTTGCTTCTTATGTGTTAATTATCTCTACTCGTGTGCCAAAAATATTACAGGTGATTTTAACACACTGGTCAGAGTCAAATTTAAATTCTCAGTACTGCTATAGAATGTAAATATAACAATAATACAGAGCAAAAATAAGGATCTTCGACACTTACCTTAAAAGTGGGGTTACTTCAGTTGCTTCCAAGCCCACATTTTGTAAACACGTCTATTCCGTTTACTTAAAAAAAATGAGGCTACAAAAGATAGATTAACTGGAAACGAAAATATACCTACAAGATTTTGGCGATTTGCATTGACTTGTTACCACACCCCCTCCCCACAATTACATATACACACTTATGCTAGGCTAAGCTAAGCAAAACAACACGGGCCCAGTGTCTTTACATGTGTAAAGTAAAAAAGCAAGAGCAATATAATCTACATTCTAAATACTAACTATGCTAACGTCACATGAAATTCGTGTATCTTCACAAATTGCGAAATATTTACTTTCCGTTTCGTCTTTTTAATGCGGGCGCATTATTTTGCTTTCATTTCTGACAGCTAAGACTTAGATTCGATTTTACGACTCGAGTCACTTAAATCGTGGAGAACCGATTGGGAATCGGTTCCCAACTGAGAAAATGATTCTCTCCTGCAATTACCCGTTGTACATTTCGAGGTTCTGACCATAGGTTTATCTTTCCCGGAACGTGTACATGTTACAGGGTCAGGAAATTTCTTTTTTTCATAATTGCGTAATTTTTAGATTGTTCATATTTAGATTGCTTCGTATCCCAATTTTTAAATACATCAGGTGTTACATAACACTATTTAACAAAATCCAGAAGAATGTTCTGGCTCGTTTTATTGCTGTAAAACGAACCCCCGAACAACATAGACCTAGAGTATAGACCAAGCTCCATCTGGCCTCTTTTAGACCTCAGTCACTCATCTCTGGTTCATGAATCGATACTTTGAACCGACTTGTAAAAGGAGTCAAAAGTTCTTAAATTAAACAACTATATTATCATGCCTAATAGACTAATCACCTGACAGCATTTTGTTGATCCAATAAAAAGTGACACGTGTTAGTAGTTAGTGACTTGTCAAATCGTCAAGAAAAAATGTCTTTATATGTCTTATATATACACCAACCTAACAAGTTTACATTAATTTCCCTACTGCATGAAGCTTTAATGAAAAAGTTTGACATTGAAAAGATATAAATGAGTGAAAATAACGTATGTAACGAATGATAACTCATGCTGACCTGCAGGGCAAAACATCTCTGCTCAAAGTATTTTTTAAAGCTTATTTGTAGTTTTTTCCATTACTGTGAAATTATATTAGCATATATGTAGGTGTTTTTTTTAACAAGTTTCAATTATTTAAGCTAAATTACACATAGATAATATTGAGCGTCTTAGACCATCAGCTCTTCAATAAATGTTTTCATTAGTTTATAAGACTGTCATTTTGCACGGACCTCAGGTTAAAACAACATAAAATAGCTTCTGAGTAATTAATACTCAGTCCCTAACATCGTAACTCGAGTCACCTCCCTGCAATCAGCTAATTCAGATGGGAGAACCTTTCTGTGAGTGATTACTGCCTCTGTTCAAAGTCCAAATAATAAATAAATAAATAAAAACTGGTAGACTGAACTCTGTTCCGATCCGGCTCTGGCATCATAGCATACAAAGCAAGTGATAGAAACCACAGGTTCGATTTTTTTAGTGTTTGGGTGGGCTATCTGTTCAGTCGTGACTTACTCCCGGGCCCTCTAGAAACCAGTGTACATCCGATCTTACCCACAGTCCTTGAGACAACAGACATTTTTAAAGTCTTTCTTCAATCGAGACAAAAGGCAAAGAATACCTCCAATTTACCTATCAGTACACGTATGGACTGGCAAAAGGGAACCCGATTCGTGGTAGTGCTGTTTATGAAGGCTTGTGGTATCTGTGGCAAATTCTGCCTGTGATTGGGAGCTCATGGCAACCCCGTTTCTACCGGGCACTGCGGACAGGAGCGAAATGAATCAAGGATTTATTTCACAGAAAGGCAAAAAAGTTTTTTTTTTTTTTTCTTAGTAAAAAAAGCACTTGATCACACTAATCTGAATTTCTTCATATTTCTCTGTCTTTGCTCAACTTGTGATTGAGAAGTTTGGTCGGCATGAAGCGTTCAGCGGGTTGAAAAGGTGAAATATGTGAGAGGACGAGTAGTTCCCACGTGAGGTCTAAATGCTTTGCTACTGTATCGTGGATCCAGATGTGTCGATCCTATTCACTTTGCTGAGTGGTAGGAAAAAAAAGTAAGCAGGAAGAAGCATTGAGTAAGCAGTATGAAATGAGTTTGTTGTAAAAAAAAAAAAAAAAAAAAAAAAAAAAAAAAAAAAAAGCAAATGTGGGTGAAAGAAAAGCTTACAGCACCTGGTATTCCCAGGCGGTCTCCCATCCAAGTAC
>JAOUQT010005018.1:0-12442 GCA_025769995.1 Xyliphius kryptos | reverse complement strand
ATGAGAGCCCCTACCAGGGGGCCCTAGAGAAGAGCAGGGCATACCATTAGAGGGCCCTTGATCACGAGGGCCCCTGCCATGGGGCCCTTGACTCTCATAGAAGTCATTTACCATGGCTCCTTGCAACTCTGTGCAACTCTGCCCAGGGGCCCAGACTATCCTTAATCCGTCCTTGACGGGGAGGACATGGAAACTTCACCCAGATTGGGAATAGAACCGGGAATCCCCAGCGCTGAGAAGCGAATGTGCTAACCACCTGCCGCCTAATATTTATTACGATTATAAATGATGATTATTATTTAACGTTGGGATAAAAAAAATTTCTTAGCCGGATGGTGGTTGTTTTAAAAGTTCTGTATCGTATTCGGAAAGAAAGAGTCGCTCCAAAAAGTTCACTAAAAGTCGTATCCCAGCATCGCTCAAGTCCGTTTGTCACAGTTCCAGCTCTGATCACCTGGGAGTGATTATTAAGAGGTGGTAGGGTACGGGCACCACATCAACTCAGCCACAAAGTGGCAGCCATGTGAGTTTACAGGGTGGGGTCGGCGAGGGCGGAGGCACACGGTGCGTAAAAGTCACAAACGCTCCGGTGACTCAGTTTCAAACCTGCTCTGTTATTATCAGCAGCACCAAAACCGTGCGCTAGGAGAGTCATGCCAACACCTTATAGTGGGTTTCTAAGCTGAAGGAGAAATATTACAAATGGGGTTGTTTTTTTAGGATTTGCCCCCAAATACCAGTAAAGGGAAACGTAAGGCTTCTGCATGACATTCCGGACACTGCCATGGTTTTTAGGAAACACGTGAACATCACCGGATCCTTTAAATTACAAGGTCCTTGGAGTCGTAATAATACAGCCGCATTAGTTTGTGGTGTGCCTTCCTTCTTCAAGAAACGACCCAAAACAGATGCACAGTACGACTTTTAAATTATGATTTGGTGATTATTAGGTTTCGAACTTTTGTCCTAGGGCCGTGGGGGGGGGGGGGGTTGTCCCAATGTCCGTCCAGGGGAGAACATCTTGGGCACTCACTCACACATCCACACATACATGTTTTTGGAATATGGGAGAAGACTGGAGAACCCAGAGGAAACCCATGCTGACACGGGGAGGACATGGAAACTCCAGTCAGATAAGGATTCGAAGCGGCGACCCACCGAGCGCTGAGAGGCGAACGTGCCAACCACTAAGCCACCGTGCCGCCCACATTACAAACATATTTAACACCATTTTTTGAAGTTTAATTAATTAATTAATTAATTAAGTAATTAATTGATTAATAAACCAACCCGCCTTTTCTTTTTTGGGACAGTTGTAAGCTTGTGGTTAAGGAACCATCCTTGCAACCTGAAGGTCGCCGGTTCGATTCCCGGTCCCACCAAGTACCACGGCTGTAGTGCCCTTAAGCAAGGCACCCAACCCCCAATTGCTCCCCGTGCGCCGTATAAAAGGCTGCCCACCGCTCTGGGCACATGGAGGACAAATTCCTCTGTGTGTAAACACGGTAGGCAAAATAGATCACTTAAATTTTGGCCATTAAAAAAATTCTGATTGGACCCAGAGTGCCAAATATGGATCTAATCTTCAGCACCAATTAAAAAGACACGCCCCTTTTTTGTTCCGCATATTGTCCATGTTCTAGAGTTCACTCACTGTAAGGATGGACTTTGTAGTTCTACAATTCCAGACTGTGGGCTATTTGATTGTAGACTCCTTTACGCTGTTCTATGGTCAGGACCCCAATAGTACCACCAGAGAGCGGGTATTATTTGGTCGATGCATTATTCCTATCCCGGCAGTGTCACTCAACCCCCTCAGCGCATCAGTGTCACTGCAGAACTGACAACAAACAATCCACCACCCAAATTCTACCCGTTCTGACCAACAGGGGGCGAACAAAAACAAGAACACAGATGGACTACAGACTGTAATCGTAAAACTACAAAGTCCGGCTATATGGTAAGTGGAGGACATGGGTCATGGAGCAAGAAAGAGGTTTCTTAGCAGTAACCCTGCTGTCCTGCTTTCTGGGTTGGATATAATAGTCACTTATACTTACATTAGTGGGTTAAATGATATTAACAGATCAAAAACAGTGCGAGTTCTTTTTTAGGAGAACTGGAATTTATTGATCTGCTTAACTTTTAGCATAAAGTAAACCACAAGCTAAAAAAATAAAAACATTTAGCATAATATGGGCGGCACGGTGGCTTAGTGTTTAGCACATTCGACTCTCAGCGCTGGGAATTCCCAGTTTAAAGCCCAATCTGGGTGGAGTTTCCATGTCCTCCACGTGTCTGCGTGGGTTTCCTCCGGGTTCTCCAGTTTATTCCCACAGTCCAAAAACATGAAGGTAAATTAAACGCTCTAAATTGCCCTGTATAGTGTGTGTGTGTGTGTGTGTGTGTGCGCGTGCCCCCCCCCCCCCACCCGACCCCCATAAAGGAATAAGCGGAAGATAATGAATGAATTTAGCATTAATATTCCATCCATCATCTTCCATTTATTCCTCTATGAGGGTCGCGGTGGGCTTCCCCATGCCCATCCAGGGGAGAACATCTCGGGCGCTGGGCAGACACACCCAGGACAGGGGGCCAATAGCATAATTAATGGCGGTGATCATTTAGATTAGATCAAAATCCACCCATTCCCACAAAATATGAGTTGGTGGTGCAGAGGTTAAGAAACCTGCCTTGCGACCTGAAGACCCCCGGTTCGATTCCCGGTCCCACCAAATAATATGGCTGGAGTTCCCTTAAGCGAGGCACCTGATCCCAATTGCTCCCCAGGTGCCGTATACGGGGCTGCTCACCGCTCTGGACACGGTGCTCACTGCGTGGATGGGTTAAATGTGGAGGACACATTCCTCAGTCCTTGATGTCCTATACAGACTGGTATTTGAGGAATTAATAAGAAAACCTTGTCCACAGAAACATTGAATCTTAATTGGATCTTAATTCAGCAGAATGTAAAATAAAGTTAAGTGTGTGTTTGATGTGTAATCAGTCAGTACGAGCTGAAAGCCGAGAAAGTGCAGGAAACCATCCAACAGTCCACGGTTTGTTGAAGCGAAGACAAGAAAGGCCTCCCTGTTCCACCGCTTCTCACCAGTCCATTTACTTTTCACAACGAAGTTTAACCCCAACTCGCCCATTTTATCACGAAATACACGTTAATTTGACACCATTTTGCTTTATTTTTCGTTTTAATGGGACGTTTTAAGGGGTTCCTCGTTTGTTAGTGCCATGGTTCCGTGTGAATTTACGTTCTAGTTCGGAACTGAGATATAATTTATGATAAGAATACTGTGGTAATCTATAATGTAATAATTTTTAAATGTATTGGACTTATTTGTAATTAACGCTCAATTTTGAGTAACGTGTGGAATTGGATGCGGTCACAATCAGTCAGCGTTTATGAAAAAAGGCTCCCTCTAGCGAATCTTGTGCGAAGGTGCACTTTAAAGAGGCAGGCAGGACCCGGGGGTCCTGCGGGACTGAGGAACATCCAGCCCAGTGACCGTGAGGGGGCTGTGGGTCCATAAAACTCCGACCTGCACTGCATTCAGTGAATAATACATAATAAAAGTAATACCACCACTAATAATAAATACTACAACTTATTATAATAATAATAATACATAATAAAAGTACTACCCACGCTAATAATAATAAAATACTACAACTTATATTAATAATACATAATAAAAGTACTACCCCCACTAATAATAAAAAATACTACAACTTAATATAATAATAATAATACATAATAAAATTACTACCACCACTAATAATAAAAAAATACTACAACTTATAATAATAATAATAATAATAATAATAATAATAATACCATTCCACTAATAATAAAAATACTACAACGTATTATAATACTAATACATAATAAAAGTACTACCACCACTAATAATAAAAAATACTACCACCACTAATAATAAAAAAATACAACTTATAATAATTATAAAAATACTACCACCACCACTAATAATAACAAATACTACAACTTATCAGAATACTAATACATAATAAAAGTACCATACCACTAATAATAAAAATACTACAACTTATTATAATACTAATACATAATAAAAGTACTACCACCACTAATAATAAAAAAATACAACTTATAATAAAAAATAATACATAAAGTACTACTACCACTAATAATAAAAAGATGCTACAACTTATTATAATAATAATACATAATAAAAGTACTACCACCACTAATAATAATAAAAAAATACTACAACTTATTATAATAATAATACATAATAAAAGTACTAACCAACACTTATAATAAAAAATACTACAACTTTTTATAATAATAATACAACAATAAAAGTAATACCACTACTAACAATGATATTAGTAATAGTAGTGCTTTTGTTGTTATTAGTAGTAGTAGTACTTTTATTATTATAATTATTAAGATTATTATTATTTTTATTATGATTAGTCGTTTTATTGGTATTATTATTATTATTATTATTATTATCGGTATTATCAATAATTATTATTGTTAGTGGTAGTAGTACTTTTGTTATCATTAGTCGTATTTTATTATTATTATTATGATTAGCTGTATTATTGGTATTATTATTTGTAGTAGTACTTTTGTTTAATAATATTAATGATAATACTAATAATAATAATCATAAAATGTAAAAATAACAAAAAACATATTTCATCAAGTAATGTTAATATTCAGATAATTCTATTTTATTTTTTTATCACCTTTCTTGTTCCATTATCTATTTCCTCCACATATATAGCTGGACTTTGTAGTTTTACAATTATAGACTGTAGTCCATCTGTATTCTTGTTTTTGTTCGCCCCCTGTTGGTCAGGAGCATCACAGAACAGGTAGAATTTGGGTGGTGGATTTATTATTTATTGTCAGTTCTGCAGTGACACTGGTGCGCTGAGGGGGTTTTAGTGCAGCTCAGTCCACATCAGTGACACTGCTGGGATAGGAATAATTTGCTGACAAAATAACACCCGCTCTGTGGTGCTACTATTGGGGTCCTGACCATTAGAACAGGGTCAATGGAACGTAGACAGTCTGTACTGTAGTCCACAAACAGATGAACTACAGTCTGAAATCGTAGAAGTTTTTTTATGGTAAGTGGAACATGGACAATATGTGAGGGTTAATTCTGTGCATTAACTGAATAGTTGTTTAAGAAATATTTACATAAAAAAAAGTCTGAAGACAAATCACACTGTGAGTAAAAACATTTGGGTTCGAGTGTAAAGAGCACAGAAGGAAGACATAATAAACGGTTTTATTTTCATACCTAATGCCACCCTCTGGGTTAGGGATCGGACATCTCCAATTCACCCAGCAGCAGGACCCCCGTCCCATCAGCAGGCTGAAGCTCAAGCCTGCAAAGAATGCTCAATGTACGAGGGATGAGACAATAAAACCTTTTTGCAATTAATTACAAGTAAAAACATTACAATGAATTAATCACAAGGGCATCTCAACATTGTCATGACAACATCTATATTTAAAAAATAAATACATATAAAATACAATGCTCACACAACAGATTGGACCAAGTGGCTCCAACTCATACGGAACCAAAATAAAGTTCCATTTCCTTTATCCCCACAGGAAAAAAAACTAGTGCTTATTAAAATTGATATAAATGATGTAATTTAAGGGACATGGATTTTTGTTTTACTTCGATTTTTACCAAATAATTGATTACTTTGTGTTCCGTTCTGCTAAAGCCCTGGTTTTCTTTTTTCTTCTTCCAAAAACATGATGTCATATTGCGTTTACATTAAATAAATACCAAACTTAAGATACCAAACATTGTTTCTGTGATTTCTGGCACTTTTTTGCTAAAGTTAATTATATTATTATATCATTACAGATATCGATCGTAAGATTATCGTCTAACAATGAATCGTCACATCCCTATATGGACAACATCCTCATAAAAGGTTTGGAAAAGACATTTTGTGCTCAACTGACCTTTATCAGTTGTGTTGTGGTTAAGGAGCTAGCCTTACAACCTGAAGGTCCTCGGGTCGATTCCAGGACCTACCAAGTTGTATGGCTGAAGTACCATATACAGGGCTGCCCACTTGCACTCAGTGTGTGTATGTGTGTTTCACTGTGTATTTAAATAGATCACGAAGATATTTAAACACTTAAAACGGTTTATTTAACAGTTAAAATAATAAATCTTACTTATAATGGAGAATAAATAACATTAGCTTTGGTCCACAAACTAATTGAAACTTCTTTGCGTGCCGGTCCCAAATCGGAATATGTGGCGCCCCCTTATGGGAACAGGACAGAGTGTAAAACCTTGAATTAGTATGTAATTAGCAAGCCATAAAATAACTTGATGCCATGGTATTGTAATGGAATCCTGAGCGCACACAAAAATGGATACTGTGGTCAACGAGGGACAAACAGAAGCGGGATAAACTTTTTTTTCTTTTTTAATGGGTGCACAAGTCTACATCGGTCATTATATAAGGCTGCAAAAAAAGGAGGGAGGTGACTTTGTTCACATAAAACAGATCTTCGGTCTGAATATACTGTAAATTTACCATGGATTACCTGCTTACACTGAGAAAATGAACCATTTTGCCTAATGTACTAACACACAGTGTGTCCTCCACATTTCACCCATCAATGCAGTGACACACACATTTAATTAAGTGAGCTCATACGCCCTGAGCGGTGGGCAGCGCTGTTGAATGTTAAACTTTTTGCGAAGTGGATGCTATGAAGGTCATGTTCCAGAAGGTCCATGTCATTTTAGCAGGACTATGCCACGACTGTTCGCGTCTCAAAAGACATTTAGGTTTGTTGTTTTTATTTTAAGTTATATCAAACTGTTAATTAAAAAACAACAAATTCTTATTTTCATCGTATTTTACAAAACGTCCCATGTTTGTAACAGATGCATCTGATTGCAATGAACAGATTTCAATGTGTTTCAAATCCTTCTATACGAACATGTCCTCTCTGTGGGTTTCCCCCCCACAGTCCAAAAACATGGATTGGAGGTTAATTGAATGCTCCAAATTGTCCCATATTGTGTGTTTTTGTGGATAAAAATGTGCCCAGAAATTGATTGGCGCACTGTACTGGGTGTATCTGCCCAGCACCTGAGATGTTCTCCCCTGGATGGGCATGGGAAACGCAACTGTGACCATAGTAGAGAAATAAACGGAAGATAATGGATGGATAGAACTTTAACGTTCTAATAAGTCTGATAGTTTCCACATACCGTGGTCACTGCCCCTTTAAATAGTTCGGCAATCTTCAAGAAAAACTGACCTTAAAAGTCATTGGAAGTGAACCTGAGACGGTCTGTTCCATCTCCTCATGGGAAAATGTAAAGCAAATCAGCCAAACAAGCAGGAAAAAAAATAGATATATTTTAGGGAGTAATATCCGAATGACGAAATGGTTTATCGGTTTATATTTATAAAGTTTAAAAATCACTGATTCAGAAAAAAATGCACCGGTGAAAAGAAAATAGGAGGTCGGTGGGAAAATCGACATAATAAAAAAAAAAAAAATAGTCAAATCAAGCAGATTAGACAGAAAGTAATGGTTTGGATGAAACGCAACGCCACCATACCCCATACACACTCACAGTCCTGGCTTCAATATCACAGAACATTTAAAAACAGAACGAGGCCTACAAACCTGACCCAGAGCCATTAGTTCTGTCAGAAGGAAAGGAGCGAAAGTCCAGCGTTTAACGTTAGCATTTGGCGCAATTTAAGCAATATAAAGAAAATGCGACCAAATGCTAATCAAGTATTTCGAAACTCCTAAAGCACCGGGAATAAGATCCAAGTCAAAATCATAACGCAGTTATAATTCTTACACTTCAAACATTATTACGTGTTCCATTCCCATATACACTGCATTTGAGTCGAGGTCGCCCTCTGCCTGTGTAATGAAGAGGATGGACAGTCACAAGCCATCAAACAAACCTGAACCGCTTGAATATTTGCCCCAGGAGGGGCATAAGGTCACCAAAAAACGGGTGGAAAACATGCCAAGACGTATGTGACTAAAAATCATGCTTACTCCAACAAATATCGATTTCTGAACTCTTCCTGAGTGAGAATTTCTCATTTCCGGCAAAAAAATACAAATTGGCTTGGAATTGCGGCGACATGTCGGTAATTTATAGAATAAAAGCACAGAGTTCATTTGTAAAGAGTCAAATCAGATTTCATTTTGAGGGATCTCTCAAGATCTTTAGGTTGTTTTTTTTAAAAAAAAAAAAAAAAAAAATCTGGATTAACTTTAAAGGATTTCGGTTAAAACATCGTAGATTATTGAATAGCCGAGAAGTTAATTTTGGGAGTGGAGACATCCCGCTATGAGAATTTCTTACCAAAAACGTAATAAATAAAAGGGTCATGGGGCAATTTAGTATCTCCAACGTTTGGAACGTGGGCGGAACTTGAGTACGTGGAGTAAACCTCTCGGGCATGGGGAGGACATGCCGATTCAACACAGAAGGGAGCCGAGACTTGAATCCAGGGCCTTCTGGCTACGAGACGGAAGCGCTTACATCCCTGGTGCCAACGGAATCTTGGAGGAATCTGTAATAGATTCTAATTTTTTGGAAACCATGAGAATTTAAATAAACGAGGCTCATGTATAAAACTCAAACGTATATTTGGCAAGTAAAGAAAAGGGCTCTCTCCAATGGTTTTCTTTTTTACTGGAATACTTATACTGGTAGCAAACGAACACACAACTACCTTTGGCATTGAAACAGCAAACGAGATTTTCGAACAGATCTTTTTTTTTTTTTGTTTAGGTCTCTTTTCCCGCCGCGTGAGAAAAGCACAGACTCAATAGCACCGGTTTCTTCACTCTGATGATCGAAGTCTGTGGAACTTTAAACATAAGCCAAGTCCAAAGGACAGACGCCTCGGACCCGGGTGCATAAGAGTCATCCAACAACCGCCGGACTTCTGATCCGGCTGAGCGGGCGTACGTCACGATTCACATTCTATTCCGAGAATTTAGCAGTGGAACGTTCAAGTAGTGCCACAATCATTCAAGTCACTGGTTTTAGGTTCTACTCTGGCAAAAACAAACCAAAAAAACAATCACTTCTTAAGTACATTTGTTCATTAAAGTCCTGACCGTTGTTTCACGCCGGTCAGACGAATCGTTTAAAGTCACAAATACAGATTCACTCATTTAATGAGCCTGTAACTTTAAAAACAAGGCCCAGCTTAAAACAGGAAGGTCATCGTTACTTTGTGACTGGTTTACCGCACAGAGATGGAAATAAACCTGCGTTTGTCCGACGACGTTAATGCAGCGGAGAACGACATCGTGTGAACATTTCGGGCTGTGCGTGTATAAAAATGCTCCTGGTTATTCGTTACCATAAAAAGGACCTGAAACCAATTTGTAAATATCTGCAGGGAATTTGAGAGTTGCCATGTTTTGGAGTTTTGGTTTGGGAGTCTGGGAGACGGGACGCGTATAAAGGCAGGCAGAAGAGAAGGAAAGTGTAATGAGAGTTGCAGACACAGTGAACGTCCGATAGCCAGGAGCTGGTGAAACCCTGGGGGCGGATCCAATCATCCGGGAGGAGATGATCTGTCCAATCAGATTAGGTCAACTGATGAGGAGCCTCCAGCATCTCCATCAGGAAGGTGTCAATGGGAGTGTCACCAATCAGCTTGAAGAAAAACAAGTGTTCCAGACACTTTAAACCAATAGAGCGCAGCGCCGGCAACCGAAGGAGGAGCTTGGCGAACCTGGCGGCAAAGTTACAGCAAAACACATGAGATTTCCTAAATGTACATCATTATTATTATAGATGTACAAGTTTGACATCATAAAGATACGGAAAGGGACAGAGACGGACACACAACAGGTACAAAGAAAGACACCGAGGTAGAGAGACAGATACGGTGAAGCAGACACAGGCAAAGAAGACAAGAAAGACACACACAAAAAAAAAAAACAGAAGGACAGAGACAGACCCAAAGACAAGGAGACACAGGGGGACAGAGACACAATGGGAAATTGACAAAGGCACAAAGGCAGAGTCAAGACAAAGAGGCAAAAAGGGACAGAGAAACACAGAGAGACAGGTAAGGACACACAGAGGGACAGAGACACCATACACGAAGACAAAGAGACAGACAAGGACACAGAGAGACACGCAAAGACACAGAGACAGGAAGACACACAAAGAAAAAGAGACACAAAGGGACAGAGACCGACAAAAACAGATAGACAGGAAGACACACACGAAGACAAAAAGAGACAAAGAGACCCACAAGGACACAGACAGGAAGACATACACGAAGACAAAGAGAGACAAAGAGACAGGACCAACAAAGACACAGACAGGAAGACACACACGAAGACAAAGAGACAGAGACGGACACAGAGACAGGAAGACACATACAAAGACTAAGACATAGAGACCGACAAGGACACAGACAGGAAGACACATACGAAGACAAAGAAACCGAGATGGACACAGAAAAAGGAAGACACACAAAAAGACAAAGAAACACAAAGGGACAGGAAGACACACACGAAGGCAAATAGACACAAAGGGACAGAGACCAACAAGGACACAGAGACAGGAGGTTAAAAGTTTGTAAACCCTTTAGAATATGATATTAAAATGTTTATTCAACCTTAAACTTGCTCAGACGTGGTCTTACATCACACTACGGGGGGCATGAGCTTTTCTGTGTTTGCATTAAATTGTCCCAATAATGAAGTCACTGTACCTGCCCTGCTGGTCAGGATATCTCTGTTTACAATATCCCTCCAGAGACGCATACACTCTCTCCCGCAGTAACTCCACCTCACTGGGGTTCGAAAGGCCTTTTGCATCTGAGAACCAGAGAACAACATCTCTACATTAAACAGCGATTATAAAACCCACAAACACACCGGCATACTGCACAACACTTAACTTTCTGCTATAAATAGTACACAATATAATATACAAATTATCAGTTCTGGTTCTTAAATCTGATTGGCTGAGCCGTTTGTCCAGCCATGACGTTGACGACAACACACGTCTTGAGCGCTTTACGTTCGTATCAATGCGTTGCTATACAATACGTTAATTTCCCATAGATTTTTAGGACCTGTATTCTGTAATTTGGCCACATGATGGCAGTTTTTGACCGGAAACCCGTTACTCGGCAATCACTTTAAAAAACGGTCTAGATTAAACCCCAGAACAGTATAGTATAGAGTGTTTGTAACATGCTTAGCACGTTCGCCTCTCAACGCTGGGGATTCCCGGTTCGAATCCCGATCTGGGTGGTGTTTCCATGTCCTCCCCGTGTCTGTGTGGGTTTCCTCCCACAGTCCAAAAACATGGATTCCAGGTAAATTGCATGCTCTAATTATAGTGTGTGGATGTGCGAGTGAGTGTGCGCCCAGCGATGGATTGGCGTCGTCCTGGGTGTAACCGCCCAGCAACCGAGATGTTCTCCCTTGAAGGGCATGGGAAACCCCACCGCGACCCTCGTAGAGAAATAAGGGGACGATAATGGATGGATGGATGTAACGTTTTATAAAAGCAATAAGCCACTCGTGGTTGTGTAATATTGTAAATAATTCACGGGGGAAAACTGTACCCCGCTATGCATCATGCCCAACCCCGCCTCCCTCCCGTACCCTATATCCTGAGTGTAAAACGTACCTGGATTGAAAAGTATGATTGCTCTGAGACACCCCAGCTCCGTCTTATCCATCTGCATGTCCCTCATCTTACTCACCAGCTCAGTCAGGACCCTGCATAAGGACCGCACAACCACGAAACAGAGAGAAAGACAAAGTATTTCAGATATTTTCCGACCGTGGTTGCAACACTGGACAAATATGAAGTGAGACTTCTCTACAGATAATCATATGGAAATAGCTGCATGACAGTAGGGACACAAAAGGTTCTTCACCGAACCCAAACGACCCGATGACTGCATTGCTTTAAGAAACACAACCTGTTTTTTTTTGTTTTGAAAAATGGATGGTGTGTGTGTGGTGTGGCTTAATTACCTGTCAAATATGGCCCCAACCTCTGCATTGTGCGTACTCTCCCTGTGTATTCAATCACAACGTGTTATTACAATCTCAGTACACAGATCATTACATGAACATTTTCCCCGTCAGAAGGACACGAATGTGTGTGCACTGCCAGACAGTGGGGCCTTTTCTCCGTTTATGGATTAACAAGCGACAGGCGGTTATTATAACGGCTTGCTATCGATCCGAACCGAGGGTTAGCTGATGTGCATTATACACTGCTCAAAAAAATAAAGGGAACACAAAAATAACCCATCCTAGATCTGAATGAATCAAATATTTCAGTTGAAAATCTTTATGTAGTAGATAGTGGAATGCGTTGAGAACAAAATAACATCAAAATGAACAAAA
>JAOUQT010005008.1:0-12442 GCA_025769995.1 Xyliphius kryptos | reverse complement strand
CTTGTTGCTGAATTTTGTGTGTGTACATTTCATTTCAGAAATACCAATTTAATTAGATTTTTAATAGACTATAATATTATTTTAATACTGTATTGCTGACATTTCAAAATTTTGACTTGTAAGTTTGTTTAGCAATGAAACAAAGCTTTTTTTTCATAACTTAATTATCTTTTCTAATTGATGCACATTTTAACAACCTATCTTTATATATTTTTATTTTGCAGCTATAGCTTAACCTACTTTGATGAGGATCTTATTAAGATACTATATTGCATGTTTAATTATGAAGCAGGAAATACTCCAGTTTTAAGTGCTTTAATTGCAAGGCTAACAACTGGAAAAAAGTGTGGAGGGACTTCAATTATTTAATCCACTGTTTTTTTCTTTTATTTTAGGTGAGAAGCCTTTCAAATGTGAATTTGATGGCTGTGACCGAAAGTTCGCGAATAGCAGTGACAGGAAGAAGCATTCTCATGTGCACACAAGCGACAAGCCATACTACTGCAAAGTGCGTGGCTGTGACAAGTCTTACACACACCCAAGTTCTCTTCGTAAACATATGAAGGTGCACTGCAAGTCTCCTCCACCCCCTTCAGCAAGCTCAGCCACCTATCACTCCTCCTCTTTGACTCTTGGTGATGCGCTCTCACCTTCGACAGAACCACAGCGGACACGTGCGACCAACCTCTCGCCACAGGTCACCAACCTTAACGAGTGGTACGTGTGCCAGGGCACTGCAGTCCCCAACAATCTTCACACCCCCTCCAGTGATATGCCAACCTCTGAGTCTGATGACGAGGACAATTTTAGGCACAATGACCCAAGAACTATGCTCTGATGTGGGACACAAGGGATATATTTATGTTCATACCACCATACACTGTCTATGTACATGTGTAACAACATGTGTTTGATACACACTGGGCTACGCACAAGTTTTGGTGGAAAGATACACAACAGCGCCGCAGATGTCAGATTGTGAAGAGCAGGTGCTCGCAATATCTATCTGCTCTTGCTACTTGATACAGAATTGGATCAAAGAATTGGCTTTTAATAAAGTAGGTCAATAATCATCAATTAATAAAATACGGTATTTTAAAAATAACAAACTCATTTCAAATGCGATGTAAAATATTTTACTTCACAACCATTGGTTAAAGTGATGAGTACGTCATTTCTTGTATTTACAATATAACCTCAGTTGACTTTCAACATCAGCCCATTTAATTGTCTCTAGTATTGTTTATATAACAGTTGGTTATTGATGTTTTTACGTTAATTACTGGACAGCTAAAGCATATGGTTTGACAATTTTCTTTTTATTTTATGGAAGTTACAGCCAATGTCTCAAAAGCGATTGTACTAAGCGCTTTTTCATGTCAAAATTTCTTGTTTTGCAGTGAAACAATTGTCAGCTGTCTCAAACGTAAGGATGATAAAAGTTTATTCTCAAATCGTTAAGTACTTGTTACATTTTTATACAATATTCACAGTTTTTTTTATATTTAATGACTATTTAAAACTGTATTTTATGCAAAAGCCAATGTAACTCTAATTTAAGAGTATGATCTGTCCTTTGTGACTCGAAATATTGTAAAGTGGACAGACCCTTTTCCATATATATATGTGTGTGTGTGTGTGTGTGTGTGTGTGTGTGTGAGTGTGTGTGTATGTATGTATGTAATGTATGTGTGTGTGTGATTGTGATGTGCTAATGTTTTCAACAACTTTTCTACATTGTAATTTATTTGCTGGTACTAATGTTGGGTCTGAAATTACAGATACACCAAAGAAAGATATGATTGTTAGTGTACGTAGTCATTTTTATCGTGTTGTGTAAAAGGTTTACTTGAATAGACATATTAATGTGAAGAGTTCCTCGCATGTCCAGTGTTGTGATCGTTTTAATTACAGCGCATGGTGCTGTCAGTTACGCTGGAAGAAAATGGAGGGGGATTGTGGGGATTTTTGATGTTAGTGATAAAAGTGGTATGTGTTCATTCACGACATTGAATAATAAACATGAAACTGGTTAATGCAGTCACTGCTATTTGAAAGATTTGTGTGTTCTGCTTGGAAAAATACAAGAAATAATTTACTTAAAGCTATCCCATTGTCTATATTTGGATGTGCTTATTTGAATATTGTACTTTCAGAATCAAATCATATGAAAGCAATCGAGGCCATCTTATAAATGTATTGAATTCAGTTCCACTATTACTTAATCATCCTTGCCATCGGGAAAGTCTATAGGGCTGGCCAGTCCTTTGAAGGTTAAGCGCGGTCACTAATGCACAAATCAGTCATGTGAAATACAACACATAAAAGAAAGCTCGGAATAAAGGGAACTTAGTATTGTTAAATATGAAACAGCGTTCCTATTTTGCGATTAAAACAGTCCAGCCCAATTTCAAAGTCCCCCCTGTCCACACTGCGGAATTCGAATTGAGCAACTCCAGTCCTGCACTACTTCAAAGCGAGCGCGACTTCATAGTGGAAAGCCTTTGGCGCTTTGACACTCTTCATGGTGCCTTAGGATTTCTATGGCGATTGGCTGGGACGCCAACATCTGAATATGTCCCATAGAAGACCCACTAAAGGATGCACATCAAAGCGGCACCAGCACCTTCTCTCACCCACTCGGGTGGTTCATACATTCATTATTGCGGGCTTTTTTTTTTTAGTTAAGGTATACCTTAAAAAATAAAAATTCATTTAAAATGCAGGTAGCTATCATTTATGACAATCACGCCAATTTAATTTGCTGTATGAAAACGTATCAATTTTGCTGACAGTTTGCATCCTGGACCTGTATCTTCTATATAGAGCTCTGAGGTACATTTACATTGGGTCATTTTGCAGATGCTTTTATCCAAAGTGGCTTTACAGTATCTTTGGACACTTAGGTTGGGTGAGAACACAGGTTTGATAAGCACTCCTGGAGCAATGAGGGTAAAGGGTTGTTTCAGAGGACCTGGGATTTGAACCCACAACCTTCAGATATAGCCCAACACCCTACCCACCAAGATGTTTTGTAACATCTTTGTTAGTATCCATGCAGTATATCTCCACTACACTACAAAACCGTCGATTAAGATACATTTGCGTTGACTCTAGCTTCATGCCAAGTTAACGCAAGTCAACTTGCTTTTCACCGGCATCTCTTTCATGTTCGTCGCCCCCTCAGACGCCATATTAAGGTTTCATCTGAGGCGAGAAGCAACACTTCGTTTTGCGCGCGAACTATGATGAGCCGTGTGAAAGAGTGATCTTGTATTTATTTAAAACAAGTGCCCTGTGAATGGGACAAAATAAACACGATGAAAAATAATCAAAGAGTCGGTCGCCTCCGAATGAAAAGAGGGGAACTTCATAAAAGAGTTGAAGTAGTCGCAGCTGAATGGAAGAGGCTTTGAAGTGGAGCTGATTATTCGAGGGATACTTCGCGGTTGTCCTAACGACGCCATTGAATCGAAAAGCTGCCCTATTGTCGACGATGTGCTCTCCTGCCCGTGGAAATCACTTACATGGGCCACCTTAACATACAGCCTGCAAATCAGTAACTCTGAGAGTCAGACTTCCAGACGCCACTTGGGAAAAAAAGACAAAGCCGCGAGGGAACCGTGAAGACGGAGCGAGATCTTTCTAGAACAATCTCAGCGTTCGAACAGTATAGTGACTTTTCTCATCGATTAAAACTTCACGAACACGGTTTTTAGTTTCGGGCGCTTTTTTAAGGACTGTTTAAAGTCACAAGAAAGTTACAATTTTAACCTCTCACTTAAATAAATCTTTAAGACATTATATATGATCACATACTGACTTCAAAATAAAGCAAACAAATGTTTAATGTTCTCAACAAAGCTATGAGCAAGAACTTTGGTGGGCGAATTATAAAAAAAATGAAGAAAAAGATGAACATGGGGGAGAATATTGTACAAATTAGGTGTATAGAGTATTTTTTTTATGAATTTATAGTCCCCTGTTGTTGTATTATATTGTTATGTATATGTGCATTTGTGTACTTTTTTATATATAGTTATTTATTTTATTATACTTTTAAGTCACCTGGTGCCCTTTATATATATTTTACATTTTTTATCATATTTACATTGCCCATTTACTCTCAAGCTGGAACAAAATGAATTTCCACATGGTGCGACAGTAAATGATAATCTTATCTTTTCTTATCTTATCCTATCTCATGGTGAAGTATCGATTTTCTTTCATTAGCCATATACTAATTGGAAACGTATCAGTTTTATTGATAATAATTGGACGAAATATCAAAGGTAAGACAAGATAAGCGATTATTGGTCCCACCTTTGTGAGGTTCACAGCAGCAAATGGACAGTAATTTATGGGGGTACTTAAGTGAGAAAGTTAAAATGATACATCAAATATATATCTTTGATGCTTCTTGGAGAAATGTTTAAAAAGTGTAATAAAAATAAAAATACCTAGAAATCCACAATTCTATACACAACATATACACAACATATAATACGAAATACATATTAAGACATATTTAAAATGTATTACGCTAATTGAATTATCATTGGATACAAAAGTATCCAAGGACAATAAAAGAACGGATTTGTTTTTTACGCTAAATTCTAAATCACAATGATGCATTATTATTATTATTATTATTATTATTATTATTATTATTATTCCCAAAGGGAGCAGAGCTCTACAGGAAAGCCCGACTAAAGTGAGCACACGTTCCCTAATCCAGCCAGGCAGCTTGCCAAACTCTTCGATGCACCCTACCTGGCTGTTGCCTCACGTTTCTCAAATAAGTGAGAAAACTGATCCAATTGCAGCTGAAGCTTCCCTTACATGTTTGTTCGACGTGTGAGTTTTAATTAAAAAAAGAGTAAATACAAAGAAACGTTCCTTTATGGAACTGAATAGTTTCATAAGAGACGCATCGTCTGGAGACACCGAAATGTAAGTACGTTTACGAGTCTCTCTTTAAAATACAAAGGTTTTTCTCCTGGGACACAGCGTTAAGAGCTGAGATTGCGGTGGAAATTAACGCACGGTATAGCGAACCATTTATTAAGTTAAATTTTTAGAGTTTTACAAGAACCCGGCTGAAAGATTTGAATGATTTCCGTTTGGCAGGTAACTCCAAACCATAGCTGCACTATGACGTGATTTCATGAAAAACACCCACCAGATTTTATTTTACACTGAACAAAATGTCATAATGACAAGATAAATCTGTAATGTCGAAGAGTTTAGAAACGAGCAAATAGACAAATTAGGAAAGACGTTGTTTTTTACATGAGAAAGATTTGGGGGAAAAAATCCAATAAATAAATACATTTGAGACAAAAAATGTTAATGCTTGTCGAAATCAATATGAAAAATATTTTTTTTTAAAGAAATAACTCAAACTTTTCAAGTAATTCATTACAGGAGGTTAAAATAAGAAAAGAATACGTTTAATTCTATCATTAAGTTCTATTTCCATGTGTATAAACGAAGCACTTATGCGTTAACTTGCATAAACAGTTTGGGGAGGGTCTTTTTTACTTAAAAATGGGAAGAAGAGACACATTTTTAAAGAACAAAATCCAACGTTTTTAAATTAATTAATTACAGGAGGTTAAAATAAGAAAAAATATGTTTGGGGAGTTTGGGGAGGGTCCTTTTTAGTTAAACAGTATGAAGAAAGGACACATTTAAAAAAAAAAAAAAGTCTAAACTTTTCAAGGACTTCATCGTAGGAGAATAAAACAATAAAATAATTAGTTTCATTTCATCATTAAGTTCTATTGTCATGAGTATAAACCCAGGTACCTTTGCTTCAACTTGCATAAACATTTTGGGGAGGGGTCATTTTTTGTTTAACAATTTGGAGAAGAAATTTTTTTAAGGAAAGAATCAAAACTTTTAATGACTTTACCACACAAGTTTAAAATAAAATGAATAAGTTAAATTTTATTATTAAGTTCTTTAGCCAAATCAGGTACCTATGCTTCAACTTGCATAAACAGTTTGGTGAAGGTCCTTTATTACCTAAAAAATACAGAGTAGAGACAGATTTTTAAAGAAATAACCCAAACTTTTGAAATAATTCATCGCCAGAAAATAACATGCTAAAATAATACATTTAATTCTATTATTAACTTCTATCGCCACGTGTATCAAACCAGGCACCTATGCCTTAACTTGCATAAACAATTTGGTAAAAGTCTTTTTTTGTTCTACCAACGAGAAGAAATAAACATTTTTAAAGAAATAATCCAAACTTTTTAAATTAATTTATCACAAAACAATACATTAATAAATGAATGAGTTTAATTCATTATTAAGTCATTTTGCCACGTGTATAAAAACCAGGCACCTACACTTCAACTTGCATAAGCAGTTTGGAGAAGGTCCTTTATTACCAAAAAAATACACCCTAAAGACATATTTTTAAAGAAAGAATTAAAAAAAAAGTTTAATTCTATCATTAAGTTCTATTGCCATTTTATTGCTATTGTGTAATAAACGAGGCACCTATGCTTTAACTTGCATAAACAGTTTAGAGAAGAATTGGAGAAGAATGGAGGCTTAGTGGTAAGCACGTTTACCTCTCAGTGCTTAAGATTCCTGGTTAAAATCCCAAACTGGGTGGAGTTTCCATGTTCTCCCTATCTTCGTTTGGGCTTACTCCGGGTTCTCCAGTTTCCTCCCACAGTCCAAAAAATATGGATTCAATGTAAATTGAATGCTCTAAATTGCCCCATATAGTTTGTGTGTGTGTGTGTGTGTGTGTGTGTGTGGCTGTGTGACCAGCGATAGAATGGCGCCCTGTCCTGGGTGTATCTACCCAGTGCCAGAAACGTACTGTGGATATGTATGGGAAACGCCGCAGTGACCCTCGAAGAAGATTAAGTGGAAGATAATGGATGAGTGAATATGGAGAAGAGACACAATCAAATCAAAACTTTTCAATGAATTCATCACACAAGGTTAAAATAGTAAAATATTAAGTTTAAATCTATATTAAGTTCTATTGCATGTATAAATTAGGCTTCAACTTTCATAGTTCGGGGAAGGTCCTTTTTTTATTAAAGCCTGCTTTAGTGCAACGTCCATAAAAGGCAGAAAAGTAGATGCTGTTAAGGCTGCAAAGTAAAGTGGGGGCTTAGAATGTGATGACATTAAAGCTTCTGTGGGTATAATGTATAGGTTTCACCTATAAAAAAGGGTTCACCATTTTGTATCGACATTCTAATCTTTTAGAATGACTAAAGCACCACAGCCCAATATTAGAAGCATGGGTTCTTTGATACCAAAAACATATGAATCGTCATGCTGGTCTGCTGGACATAATATCTGGCCCACCGGCAACATCTGTGGACTTGCAAGGTTGGTGCTTGTCCAAATGTGCAGCCACAGGATTGGGAGGCTGTCCAAAGCTTAGGGTGAGGAGAGCAAGGTCGTCCACGGACAAGCGCAGGAGCTAGTCCCTTGTAACTGGCCCATCCGGCATGCCGAGCATTAGGCAGATATTTTTACATTTAGTCATTTTGCTTTTATCCAAAGCGACTTACAAATGAGAACACAAGTCAGTAGTTAAAAAAAAAACAGCTACACTGTAATATTAGAAAACCTGATCATTATCCAATCTGGCTTCTCATTTTTTGTTATTTTTTTCAGATGTATTTTAAAAATGCTTTGTGACTCAGCTTTATGGACAGAGTTGGGAAGATTGTTTTATTTTTTAGCAGTGGTGAATGATATGGAGGGAGAATTAACACCACAGTGAGGTTGGATCACTGGGCGACATTCCTCACTTGGGCGCAGTGAACGAGTTGGAGTGTATTTTGGAAAGATAGAGTCAAGGTAAGAGGGGGCAGATCCAAAGATTATCCTTCAGGGAATTTCAAAGGATTTTTTTTTTATATTTAACTGTCTCTTCTTAAAAGATACATCCAGTAAAAGCTTGTTCAGGTGCCCGGTGTTCAGCAATATTTTTAAAGCATTGTTCTGGGACATCAGAAAAAAGAGCTTTTTCATTAAATTTTTGAAAGAATTCTGCTAGACACTAAATTATGGCTTAACCAAAACATTTCATGCATTTCAGTATAAACCCTGCAGCTCTATGGGTATTAAATATACAGCATTAGAATATGTGTGTAAAATCTTGGAACCCACAAACCTTTATTACGAACAGAATCTAAATGACTGCAAAACAATTAATAAGCATTTCACAAAACATAAGGATTTGGGTTCATTTCGAATTAAGAAAGGGTTTCTTTATACGAAACTATCATGAGCGCCTCAGTAGTGTCCCTGAATGCAGCTGTAACACCCATCATTGAGGAAAAGGTCAAGATTCTGTGTGAGGAAATCATTCCTGCACAGCTGGACAACTACAGCACTCTCTCTCTCTTGCTCTCGTTTTCTCTCTCACTCTCTCAACACACATAGAAAGAAAAAAATCATCTTAATTGCACAAGCTCTAAAAGCAGTCTAAAGTGTTTTACGTGTTGTGCAGAAATCTCTGTCTGAAAATATTCAAAAGTCTTCAATGAGACATTCATCTAAGATTAATAAGCCCATAACTTTATTTAGAAGAATCACCAGAATTGACATATGACATCATGGGACACGCGCCCCCTTTGATGTCCTTATTCAGGTGGTTGGATGCTCCTTAACATCACAGGCAAGTACCCAGCTGACATCGAAACAACTATTAAACATGGCTTTAAACCACTGATAACTATAAGTTGCAGAGCTAATGGTCCTTTAGTGCTGTCGATAGTTTGTATTCACACATGCATATGTCAGGAACAACTCTGAGAACAAACGTATTTTCATAATGTTATTTCCCACTGTTATTTTTATAATAAATACAGTATAAAGGTTTAAGCACATTAACACAGACTATGTTTGTACACAGATTTTGAATTCTTAGTTATATCGGTAGCACATTTTATGAATCCGGTATTAATAATGCATTATAAGTGCATTCATAAAGTATTCATAATCAAAAGAATTCATAAATGTATATCATTTATCATAAGCCTTTGTTAATGTACATATATGTTCATAATCATGGTCATATATTGATATAACAATCTGACATAAGGCTTTACCACAAAGTGACATGATGCATTATAACATTTGATTTGAATGCTTACATAAAGTCTGCAAAGAGCATTTTTAAGCTTTTAAAAAGGTAATTAATAACAACACTACTTTATGCCGGTAAAAATTAAAAACACGTCATTTTGTCTTATAAAGTATTATGGCATGTTCTTATAACAGCTTATGAGTGTGGTAATATACATCTATGGACATTAACACAGGCTTATGACAAATATAAAGCATGAATACTTCCTACAGCTTTATAAATGTGTTAATAATGCATTATGGACACTGGATTCATGTATTATCGTTATATCTTGTTAAAACTGGCTAAAATAACGAAATATCTAGTCAACGAAACAGCCATACGAATGCAAGGTGGAGAAACATGGAGTTTGCTATCTGGTTTGCTGAATGGTCATCCTTTCATTTTAAATCAGTATGACAAACTAAAAGCAGCACCTAAAATGTTTAGAAAATACCAGTGATGAAACCAAACAGTCAGAAAAATAGTCCCATTAGGGACTGCATCAGTGTCACAAGACAAATTGTATAATTAGGATCATCTCTTAGGGGAAGGTCACCTTTGCCCCTGCCTTGACATTTGTAAACGCAAATGACAGAAATTCACTAAAATGAGCTAAATTGATTTTGGTCACATCAAAAAAAAAATCATAGACCAAAAGAAATAATTTAATCAAAAAATATCAAATCTTTGGGCAGCTATTATATAACTAGTCTGCTTATTTGTAGCTTATAGACTAAACATCCCAAAGATATTTATAGACTAAAAGACTATAGACAATTGATTAGAACAAAAAATATCAGTATCAAATAGGGTATATGGTAAAGAGTATATAAGTAGAGAACTCAATGCAAGAGACAAATGTTTTACGGAAAAACATGGAAAACAAATCAAATGGGGCGGTTATATAAATAGTCTCATTATTCATAGCTTGTAGACTAAAAACAACTTAAACCAAAGCTATTTATAGATTAAAAGTATAGAGATTTGAACCAACAAACATTAACAATTACATAGGGCAGATATCTGAACAGCTTATAGACTGTAACATAACAAAAAACAAAGCTATTTATAGATAAAAGCAGTAATTTGAACCAAACAATATCAGCAATCAGACAAACAGACAGATATATAGATGAAAAAAAATTTGATGTCAAGAGTATTTAAGTAGAGATATACATGTAATAAAAGAAAAGAAAAAAAAGTACAAAACACAACATATATAGATTAAACAACGGACATTGAGTGTGTAGAGTGCAACAGTCCAGTCATGGAAAACAATCAAATGGGGCAGTTATATAAAAAGTCTGCTTATTCGTAGCTTATAGGCTAAAAAACAACTAAAACCTAAGCTTTTTAGAGACTAAAAGTATAGAGATTTGAACCAAGAAATATTAACAGTCACATAGGGCAGTTATCTGAACAGCTCATAGACTATAAATAAAGACTATAAAGACCAAAATTAGTAATTTGAACCAAAAAATAATAATCAGATAAACAGACAGACAGATCGATAAAAATACAAGAGTTTTTAAGTGGAGACATACATGTAATAAAGAAGAGGGGGGGAAAGAGTACAAATATAACATATATAGATTAAACAATGGACATCGTGTGTGTAGAGTGCAACAGTCCAGTCATGGAAACCAATCAAAGTCTGCTTATTCATAGCTACAAAATAATTAACAAAGCTATAGACTAACGGTAGCAATTTGAACCAACCAGTTATTATCTTGATAGAGTTTATTATATTAATGTAGGAAAGCATCGTTCATACTTGCTCTAAACTACACTCCCGCAACAAGAATTTCATTTTTTTTTTTTTTTAAATCTGCCTGTTCAACGCCCTCTTTACAGGGAGGTGTTCTGCGGTGGGAGGGTGAAGCTCCTTTGCACACAGGCAGCCTCCCAGGAGAGCGCTCATTATGAGTGAGCCTGCTGAAGCCCTTTACCTGAGCAGATTTCCCAAATCACAACCTGACATCCCATAGCATGTCCCGAAATCGTGGTTAGTTAATAAGAGCACAACATGTGTAGCGTGAAAGGCAGGAGCGATCCCAGAGTCACTTGTGGGTGATGTTCTTTCTATAGACTGTCAACCACCTAACCTAATATGACATCACACCTCAGACTGAACAGGTTGTCATGGCACAAGCAGTGTTATTGTGACATTTCTCGCCAATTTTATACGAGGCGAGTGGCAGTCACTGTGTGATCAGATTTGGGGGACCCCTTTAAAAAAAACTATATAATGAATTTGAAGAGAACAACTATGTATTTATATACCACTATATGTATGTTTTTTCCCTCCCTCTATCTTTCCCAGTCAATAAACACTCAGCAGGGAAATTATGCTTTGTTTTTTCTTTATGTTATTGTTAAGGTGACAAGATCTCGATCATCAAAATGAGACATTAATTAAGATCCGTTCTGACCAACGCGTTTACGAAATGTTTAGCGACAAAGAGTTTATTACATATGAAAGGGTTCAAAATTAACTGCTAAAAGTTTAACAGCACGCTATTTTAAATTGTTTAAAAAAAAAAAAACTATTATTAATTATTATATGAACAATACTACTACTACTACTACTACTACTACTAATAATAATAATAATGTTAATTTAATTTAATCAACAACACCAATAGTAATAAACGGGTGTATTGTTATTCATATTGTATTTTTCAGTACAGTTAGTCTTAGAACGTACAATGGTAGTACCTGAGTATAGAATTTATGAATTCCGTTTATATCAAAAGTGGTAAATAAAAAAATGCTCGAGAATCTATTAAAAAATTTAATCGGTAATCTGTAATTGGATTATAAAACTGGATCGATTTCATTGTGCATGCGTTAAACCTCTTTATTTATTTATATATCCTTTCTTTAAGATGGCCTATAGGGAATACACGCGTTGCAAATGAAATAATTTAATCATACATTAGTGAACGCACAATTAATACATAGCAGTAAACTCTTTAATTATTAATGTTTCTCGAATTTGACAACGTGGTATTTAAAAACCGAACACGCGCAAGAAAGTCGCTCAAATTCTGGTCAATATAGTCGTTTTTGTGGCAAGTGCGTTAATATTCTAATTAGTTTTTATTTGATTAATTGAATGAAGTCTCCAAATTTGCTTTACGGAAAACCTGAACATATTCGGATCAAAAAATTGTGAATTGAGTTCGTATTTTAAATTATCTGTTATGCTAAAGTAAAAAAAAGCCCTTTAGTCCAATTAGGCAAAAAAAAACTAATGCGACCTATGAATTACCAAAAATCATAGACGTAAATACGTATTAATGATCAAAACAACAG
>JAOUQT010005001.1:0-23091 GCA_025769995.1 Xyliphius kryptos | reverse complement strand
TGGGGGTTCAAATCCCAGGTCCACTGAAGTTACCAATGTGGGTCCTTGAGCAAGACCCTTAACCTTCATTGCTCCAGAGTCCTGTTTCAACCCTGTGTTCTGATTCCAACCAAAGTTGGGATGTTTGTAAGATGCTTTAGATAAAAGCGTCTGCTAAATAACTAAATGTAAATGTAAAACATACCGACAAATTCACATAAGAAAGATGACAATCATGTAATTGAAGTGCAATTGGATAGTATAATATATATAACGCAGGAGACAAGGCAAGGT
The DNA here is from genome assembly GCA_025769995.1 of Xyliphius kryptos. Taxonomy (NCBI): domain Eukaryota; kingdom Metazoa; phylum Chordata; class Actinopteri; order Siluriformes; family Aspredinidae; genus Xyliphius; species Xyliphius kryptos. The sequence continues at coordinate 22,818 of JAOUQT010005001.1, read as the reverse complement.
CAATTTCCAACGATAGGCCGAGGATTCGAATGAACTTCGTGCCTTGCATATTTATTCGTATGTTTTAAATTTTCATAAAATGTGTCGGCAATGGAAAGCTGCGACATCATAAATACACTTCGACCTGTGTTGTGAAAAAGCTAAATCCGTAATGCCGAATGAAGGAAACTGTGCTGAGGATCCTGCAATATTTAATCGGAAAGAAGATGGTTGAAGAAACACAGCGCAACATTGCATTATTAGCATTTAGTATCACCTAATAATAACAGTTGCCACACTTTACCTTTTACACTTTCTTATGTGAATTTATCAATAACTGCTTTTTACTTTTCTACATTCAATGGTCTGTTCAACACTTTACCAAGGTCCCTTCCACCTACGTTGCCCAAGTTCTTCATGGTTCTTATTCTGTTGGTAAACATTATAAATGTGAGTTATGGTTCTTTAAATCTCCTGTGTATTATAAATGACTCAAGTCTCTAAATCTATTGTGTCATTTAACTCCTCCCCGCATTAGGACCAGGCATCGATTAATTATCCATCACCCCCCCACCTCCTCCATTATTGTTTTCCTATAATGATCTCTGTTGACAGACAGCTCCAGATCCTGATTCTGTTTCGTTCCATGGATTCTGTGTGACTTGCCATCAATACACAGCAGCTTCTGTAATTCTATCAGGACTGGTGGAGCAGAAATCGATCGGTTCAGTCCCTCTGTAAGCCCCCTGTTCTGCAGTCAGTCTTCAAAATTAACCATGCACTAATGTGTTGGAGTTCAATTATGGGTCCAGTTCTATTTCACTGTTTTATGTGATTTTATGATCGCTCAAGGGGCATGGCTGGAAACTTCCGTATTTTCACCCTTAGAGCAATAAGAGTCATGTGCCCACATTGGAAACTTAGATTGAACCAGCAACACCCACTGAATGATCACACCCCTAAAATTACATTAATGACACATAATTCCTCAAATCAGGCATGCCCAATACATCGATCGCAGATAGCACATTAGTAGATCACTGTGGAACACTGCACAGTTTCAAGTAAGGATGCACAGCACAGTATCAGAAACACTTCTACACACACGGCCACACCCCCGTTAAAACATTCAAACGGCTAAAGCTGAACCGATCTGATTTCGAAGATGAAATTTTAGTCCTGCAAATTGACGTTCAAATAAAGTCCAGTGCCTCTGCTGGGCAGTTTTGGAATTTGCAGGCTGAGGACAAGTAACCCAACATGAGAAAATGTGACATTTATTTGATTTTGGTGTAACCTACTTATGTGTATCAAGCTTTTCCATTCTCACTGATGATCATTTGGAAGCATGCTTGAGAACCGGCATCAGCGGCTACTGTTCAGAATTCTCCCACCTGGCTGACAGCATTCAGTGCAGATCATCAGAATAATAGTTTTTTTTTTTTTTAGTGGTTTGCCTTGTATTGTGATGTGTATAAAGGGTTAAACATCCTGGTAGATCACGATGACCTGGAAAAAATTAATTCTAATCTCAGGCCAGAAATTTTTGGACACACCTGCTGTAACACCTTCAGTGTTTAGACCATGATTTGAAGAAAGCAGTGGAAGCTGAAGGTATAAAAGCTTTTTGCTGTTAAATCAGCAACTCTCCATTGTTGGGCAGTTTCTCACTGTAACACTGCTCTTCAGAATTCACTGGAGTAAAGGAAGCAATTAACGAACGGATCAGGGGAAGGATATGAAAAGATAATAAAGCATAATAGACTGAGTGCTAAGAGGCTTTGAAGCCAGAGATGCTCTTTCTCAGAAGGCATATACTTTGTAGTCGAAACAGGAGCCGTAAGCTGACCTCAAACGGCATGGTTTAAAAGACGCTGCTGGTGGACTGATGTTTAAATAGTGCAGGAGAGAAAGTGGGAGGAACGATGCAGTGAAACTGCATTCAGGGGACAGAAATGGAGGCATAAAAAGTGAATCAAAATTCTGGGTGTATTTGTCCAGCGCCCAAAACATTCTTCCCTGAATGGGCATGGGAAAATCCCCCGTGACACTATTAGAAAATTAAGCAGCAGTCACGGAATGAATGCATTTACCTCCATTTTTATATACACAGTACAGGCCAAAAGTTTCTTATTCAATGCTTTTTCTGTATTTTTATGTCTATTTACATTGTAGATTCTCACTGAAGGCATCAAAACTATGAACCCATGAGGAGTTATATACTTAACAAAAAAGGTGAAATAACTAAACATGTTTTATATTGTAGTTTCTTCAAAATAGCCACCCTTTGCTCTGATTACTGCTTTGCACACTGTTGGCATTCTAATTAATTATACTAATTTGATACCTTCAGAAAGAATGTACAATGTAAATAGTTGTGAAAATACAGAAAACACATTGAATGTGAACTTCTGGCCTGTACTGTAAATGAAAAAAAAGTTTGAAGCATATGCTGAAAAAAAAGAACAGAATTTTTGTCGCCACATACATCGACGAATTTGTAGCTCTTTCCAAAAGAGAATTAGCTCGTTAGGTATTTTGACTTATTTTTAACTAAACTCTGACATTTAAAAAGTATTTTATGATTCATTCCCAGTCTGATTTGTGTTATCATTTGGTTACAATATCTCATTTTAATCAGAATCAGAATATTTTATTGATCCCAGGGGGGAAATTGCAGAGCAATTGTAACGGGCAGCATGCTGCTCTCACACATGTGCACCAATATGATTAATAATAATCATTATTATTCATTTTGTCTTGAAGACAGAATATAATAGACAGAAATTATGCTGATATTAGGTGTTAATTATTGAGAAAAGCAGCAGGTAAGAACGATGATTCTTTTAACCAAGTCTGAGGTTCTTACCCTTCCACTGATATTCCCATACTTTTGCTCTACTTTCTTTTTAAAATCTTTATAAAATTATGACATTCCCTGGCAATCAATTTTGTTGAACTGTAATGTCTGATACTTGGGTGCAGTTCTGATGCTGTGCCTTTTCTTTAAGCACGCAAATCAGTGCTTAAATTAAAATAAATCCATTTGAAGCAGCATTAGTGGCTTTATGCATATTTTATTACTTAGGAAGCTGTAGAACAAGTCTGAAAAAATCAGTTTTTTTTCTCATAGTTGAAAAAAATGCTTGTAGGTGAATTAAAGATTCTTAGTTCAAAGGTTCAGTATGTATGTGAATGTGTATTTCCCTGTCTGCATTGTTATGAGCCTTTCTCCTGTTCTTAACCATTCTTCATATGTGCATTTTAGTTGTGCTACTTAAAATATATGCTCTTCCTTTCCATTATGCTGTAAAAAGTGTAGGTTAGGAGTGCCATCTTAAAAAAACGAGACAGTACAGGCAAAAAGTTTGGACACACCTTCTCATTCAATGTTTTTTTTTTCTTACTGAAGGCATCAAAACTATGAATTAACACATTAGAAGTTATGTACTTAACAAAAAAAATGTGAAATAACGGAAAACGTTTTATATTCTAGTGTCTTCAAAATAGACACCTTTTGCTCTGATTACTGCTTTGTACACTCTTTGCATTCTCTCAATGAGCTTTAAGAGGTAGTCACCTGAAATGGTTTTCAGATGTAACTATAAGGGTTAACTAGTATAATTAATTAGAATGCCAACAGTGTGCAAATCAGTAATCAGAGCAAAGGCTGGCTATTTTGAAGAAACATACTATTTTAGGTACATAACTCCTCATGTGTTCATTTATAGTTTTGATGCCTTCTACAATGTAAATAGTCGTGAAAGTACAGAAAACGCATTGAATGAGAAGGTGTGTCCAAACTTTTGGCCTGTACTGTACATCAAAATCAAAAATATTCTTTAGGTAGCATGCGAAAGATATACAGAAAAAAAAAACACCACAAAAAAACACCACAAAAAATAAAATATGGTCTTAGGCCTTAAAGAGACTATGTTGCTTTTGGCTAACAACCACATACAAAAGTACACAATGAGGTGATCCTGGTAAAACCATGGTAGTCTTTTCTTGTCACAAAACGAATCCGTATTGCTTGTGGAGACCCCTCTGAAGTGCTGACCTTCTGGACCACTTATGGGAGGGCACTTTGGAGCACTGGTGGCAATGCCCTCTGGAGCACTGTCAGAAAAGCCCTTTTGGAAGGTTGGTGGGGATGCCCTCTGGACTGAACACCAGTTGTTTTTAGGCTCTCGATTACACACCATTTCTCCCGACTCTCCTGACAAAAAACTGGAGTACTGTCTTTCTATGACACAGTTAACCAAACTTAAACAAAAAGAAAGTGAACAGTAAAAGTGCTTTCGTCCACATGGCCCTAGATGACATGCTTTCTCAGCAAAATGAATCATTTAAAGCACTCTTGAATCAACCTGGGTTAAAGGATGTGTTAAGGTGCTTTGGCCACAAATTATTTAATTAAAAGTGATATTGGGGCAAACAAATAAATTCTATTGTTCTAATTGGGCATAAAGCCTGAATTAAAGCTCTCTTTATACAGGAACACACAGGTTTATTTAGCCTTTAGCTTTGATTATGGCACACACTTTCATTGTTTGTAAAATATTTGAACCATTGCTCTTCTCCAGCACATCTCAATGATTTTCAATGGGGTTCAGGTCTGGACTCTGTGATGGCAATTCAACGAGTTAAAATGATATTCTGTGCATATTGAACAATTTTTCTCACTATTTAAGCATGATGCATCCTGGCATGGTTATTCTGGAATATGACCTTGCCATGGGCGAACAAAAAGTTAATTAAACTGGATATTTAGTATATTTAGGTAGGTAGTCATGTGATCTCATTCTTTGGGCACAGAACATTTCTGAACCAAGACCTGACCAACTGCAGCAACCCTAAAACAATTGGAACCAGGTGAATGGGGACTCATCAGGCCACTTAAACATTTTTTGAAAGCCCAATCTTTATTCTCCCTAGCAAATTAAAGCCAATTTTGTATGGTTAGCCTTACTGACAAGTGGTTCCAAATATCTTGAGTTATTTTCACATTTTGCATGTATAAATGCTTGAACGTTTACCATTTAACACATTCTTGAGTTTAAATTGTTGTTTTTCTTTGATTTAATACACCAAACATTTAATTGAATGCTAATTATGATCTTGCGAGATTTATTTTTTTCTAAACACATTCTTTCCTTAAAGATACCCCCCCCCCCCAATTTTTTAACAATGCATTGGCCAGTGCTTAACCAGATTTTTTGTATTTTCAGCATCTTCTTAAATATTTTATTTTCTTGAAGCATGCCAATAATTTGACCTTTTTTGGAACAGATAAACATATTTTCCATGACCTTTCTGCATGATTGTTTAACTGCATCACTGCATTGGTTAGGGCTAAACAACTTTTTGCCAGCTAATACATGATCACCCATGCAATAATTATCCACTGCAAGGTTCTTAATAATACACTTAATAATCCAATAAACAAAACCAATCTCTGGAGTATTCAGTTTGACCTACAAAACATACAGAACTAGCAGAATACAGTGAAGAACTTGAAAGTGTAAAAATTTGAACTGAATATTTTTGAGTGATTGCTTTTTGGAGTTTAAACATTTAAAATGAATGTACTATTATAGAGTGAGGTTTGTGGCAATTCAAAATCTAAAATTAATATGTAATAAATAATATTTTTTTGAGGCAGCATGAACAAACGAAGGTTTAGAGTTAACTATCAAGTTTCCAGGAAGATTTTTTATTTTTTTATTTTTATAACAAGGATACAGACTCAATTGCAGAGTCAATATCAAGAACCCTCTCAAAGTTGAAGGATTCAGGCTTGCTTTTTAAGCTTAAAGGGCAAATGCTTTATTATCTGCTGGGGGATTTTGACACAAATATAATGTTGACATCAATAATGCCTTTCAAGGAAAAATAATTAGAATTTCCAAATTTTATAAATAAAAATAAAAAAATAAAAAAAAATAAAATCACATTTATTGAAGATAGGGCAAAAGAAAGTTGCAGGCTTTCAGGCATTTTATGAAAAACACAAGTATGTTTTAAAAAATAAATAATCACATAATGTATTGGTCCTTTTTAATGGAAGTGCCAAGCATTTTTCAAAAAAAAAAAAAAAAAAAAAAAACCTTAGATGTGATTCTTCACAAAATATTACTTGATTCCCACCCAATTTCAGCTTTTTTTTTTTAAGCCACACATATACCGACTTCCCATTTATGCTGGCTGCATGATTCTCATTAAAATACAGAAGAAGAAAAAAATATTAAAAAATAACACATTCCCCATACTTAACATTTACAACAACAGAGCTTAAGTCATTTTTTTCAGCATTTAAGAACAAAATAATGCATCCAAGCACAACAAGGATATCTCTTAAACTGTGCAATGAGGGGGTGGTACAATTACAGTGACTTAGTAGTAATGTAGAAAATATCCCAAAATTAGAAAAACATATTTTAACCAATATTTTTAGGTTTTAACAAAAACGTGAGTCAGTACACCTTTCAGGTTGATAAACATATGTACACTAATGATAGGAATTTCTTATATGTCGTCTCTAAAACTTTTTTAAATAGCACACAATCTACTAAGAATTTTTCACAACAAACTAGGATGAACGAGAAGCCAATTTAGCCTACATTTCAAGAGAGATGAAAGAAGGAGGACACCCTATTCTTTTACTGTCATAATTTTTTGAGCTTAGTGACAGTTCAGCTTGTGCGGGTGGTACATGCTAATTAAAGCAGTACATTAATTCTGTATGCAGTTGCAGGAGGTCTCAAATAAGGCTTGTATGTGCCAAGAATTTTACTTTCATAGCATCAACTTTCTGTATCCTGGACAAAGCATGAGTGCACTTTCATGAATGCCAATTCTTTTAAATTGCAATGTTGCCAGTAAAGAAAATTATGGGGTGTTTGAATGAATCGCCACATTTGGCAATTTGGCTGTTGTCACACTTAAATGGCACCCAAATACACATTGAAGATTAATGGTTCCAAAAGATTGACTTCTCAGATGTTTCAAATATGAAGTTTACAGTATAGTTTTATGTCAGTTTGGTCTACATACAGCTATGTAGCAGAGAAATGACATATACACACATAGATGTAACTCCTACATTTCTTAATAAAAATATATATATTTTTTTTTAATGTTATTTTCAACTTTAATATTATTCAGAGAATGGGGCACAAAACAGAATATTGTAGAAGTCTATGAAATAAAATTATTCTTTGTTAATGGCAGTTTTGGCTAAGTGTTTTAACCAACTGAATTCATGTTTATTATTATTTTTTTTGATTCTGTTTTCTATTTTAATACCCATTGTGATTCCTTTTACATGTAATCTAGTGAAAACAATGTATTTCAAACAGTTTTTGTTTTCTTAGAATAGAAAAAGAACCTGAATGTAACCTATGGTAAGATGACCATCAAGCATATTTAAGGGGTATATTAAAGAATGTTTTAATTATTTTTTTTTTTTTTCAAATCAGCATAGTCCAATGTTTGGACACACCTTCTCATACAATGTTTTTTTTTTAATTATTTTGTTATTATTTTATTTATTGTATTTATTTACGACTAAATTGTAGATTCTCACTGAAGGTATCATAGCTGTATGTAGACCCAGCTGACATAAGAGAAGTCAAAACATCTGAGAAGTCAATCTGTTCTTTGGTACGCCACATAAGGACTCCTCTTAGGTTCAGTCATAGTTTTGATGCCTTCAGTGAGAATCTATAATGTAAATAGTCGTGGAAATACAGAAAACACATTGACGGTGTGTACAAACCTTTGGCCTATACTGAACTTGTTTTCTCATTTACCATCACTAATATAACACTAATCCAAACAAAAATAATCTAGTACTCTATCATTCATGATTTTTTTACAATCTACCAATTAAATTATGATCAAGAAGTGCATGCAGTTCATTATGCATAACTTTAAACAATGTAGCTCCACTTTTGAAAATTATTAAAAAAGAATAACTTGTGGTACAATAATCTTCCATCTTCATCTAAACCTGACAGTATTTTTAAAAGGACAAAAGAGCACTATGCAATAGACTGTGCATGAAACAAGGAGCCATTGCCACAAAGCGTACTATTGTTTAACCAGAATTACTTTCTAACAGCAGGGGCCAGTCTACTGTTCCTATCTTTTTTTATTATTATTTTTATTTAACACATCTTTATTAGCTCAAGGGACTATGAATGAATTTATTTTTTTTTAGTTAATGTAATAAAAAGGCCCTTATTTGTGAATGTGCCTATTGTAAATTATTTTGAAAGCTCTTTAAATTATTTCAAAAAATTTAATGCCCATGCCCTGACAACAACAACAGGAAATGTATATGCCACAAAATATTTAAATGATTATGATTAGTAACTAATAAATCATCATTGCCTTTGTTATTTTATTATGTTGGACTAAATGATTACTATTTGCAATAAATACAATTCAAAATCCTGACATTTTAACAGATTAAAGGCTATATATTTATAACTATGTCAGTATCTGACATGCTGATGGAATTGCAGACATAAAGATGACAACATATGTGACTTTACTCAAGCTGCTGACTTTCAGCCTTTGCTGTCAAGACTCTTCCTTTTTCTCTCTTTCTCTCAAATTTCTCACAATTGCCTCTCTGTACAGCCTGCACAAGACACACACACACACACACACACACACACACACACACACACACACACACACACACACACACACACACACACACACACAATTAACACAAACATGTCCCACGTGGAAACCATCTCATCAGATTTCTTGGATCTGCCTCTTATTTAACAGCCAATGCCTGATTGCAGCTCAACATCAGAAATACATTAAGCATGATCTTTCTCTGAAAGGTCATTGTATCATCCAATCCAGGGTGCTCATTTTAAAGAATCATTTAACAGCTTACGAGTGATGCTTTAACATTGATGAAATTTGAACCTGTAATATTTTAGCATATATTATAGTGCCTTAAGAATAAACTTATTATATTACACCAACAGCATGTGAACAACCACATTCCAAAGATTTATTTAATGAAGTTCAAAGGTATTTTAGGTAAAAATTCAGTAAAAAATCAGTTTTTACTGAATAGTAAAAACATAGTTCAGCATAGTTCTTCCCAACATCACATTACTGTGGGTTCTTAGTGAATATATAAAAACTAAGCTGTGCCAAGGCAGGTGAAACTTTTCCAAAAGATGACATTGCTTGCAAATCTAGGCATCAATCTTGAGAAATAATCAACAAAGCACAATAGATACTGTACTATTACAGATAAGCCTCTGTAATACTTCATTAAAATCAACTTTTTTTATCTAATCAAAACAATACAGATAACTATATAACATGGCTGAGCGTGATCTTTCATTGGCTTGATTCTCATGCAGGATGGGTGCATTAAAATGCATGGTGACAATGTGAGACATGGAAGACCTCCTGTGGGCATGGTCATGAAGTCGATCAGAAAGAGCCTGCTTTTATAGTGGCCAGGAAATATATTTCTCTTTTCCTGAGCTCATCCATGGGGAATATGGGAATAGATAAAAACGAATGTTCATACTGTGCAGTCTACATCCATGTCTGATATACAGCTAAAACTACTGAAGCGTAAATGTTCTCTGTTCCTAATGGACAGAAATCACTAGAAGGCATACTGACAGTAGGGGAGAATACCATCATATATTTTTATTACCCAAAATCTATAACCCAAAACCTATAATTAAATATTAAGATAAAAATGTTGGTGGAAACAAAAAAACATCTCATGTAGTGCAATATTTTATATTATAATAAAAAAGGAGGGTAAAAAGCAACAGTGAAAGTTCAAGTTCCCTGCTTTCAGTGTTCAGTGCAGAGAGGCTCAGAATTCCAGCACAGACTATAGTATTTAGCCCTCATAAACAAGCGAACAATTCAAAATACATAAAAAAGGAAACTTTAGCATTCATGTACAGACATTTAAATCTAGGCATTCTACAGGATAAGAGGCATTAATTTTTACCAACCCGGACCAACTGTTGCTACCACATCCAATGTGAAATGGTGTGATGATTATTGGGCATGAACTATTCTAACAACTAAAATCTGTCTGAAATTTGGTCATGCAACAGGATAATAATCTCTAGCAGACTAGCACATCTACAGCAGCTTTCTGTTTTAGCTCTCAACCTACTTAAGATGCTGTAGCAAGATTTTAAGACAGCTATGCATATCCATTTTAGTATTATCACTATTCCATTAGCAAAATTGTTTAGCCATAGTTCTATTGTTTACACCACAAAACAACTGCCAAAGCTGTGACACACAAAGGCACTACTTGTGAATAGACCAGCAAGCCTGGCAGAAATATGGAAAATTTGGAGGGCATGCAGATCCAGAATGAGGCAGTGTGTGAGAAAAAGATACCTTGGAGCATGTAGGATCATTTCCAAATACGATGTACACACTACTGGCACTAGTAAGACTAAGAAAGAAGCATTGGGTAAGTAGCATAATGTGCTTTCCTGAGACTTGGCTGAATGGTCTTGCTCTGGATTCACTACGGGTGAAGAAATTGTTAAGCCTGAAAATCTGGCTGTGACGTGCTTGTGCGCTGGGGGGAGTGGCGGAGCCGCAGCGCCGATCAGGGTTGATTAGCGCACCTGAAGCAGCTTTGCTTAATAATTGTGTGCCGCCTTATGAGCTGTTAAGCTGGACAATTACACGTCGCAAAGGACCCGGCACGGCTACCGAAAGAACTGTAGTCATGTTGGGTGACTAAATAAAACCATTTTTTTGTGTTGAACTCCTGTCTCCGGGAGTCGCGGAAGGCACCAGCTGCCGGACCGCAGGACTGCAGAAGAGCCTATGTGGAGCGAGATGGCACGCAGGTGGGCCTACGCTGGAGAGATGACGTCAGGAGCTCGTAGGTGCGTGCATAGAGGTGGGAGAAACATCGGATTCTCTCCTATGGCTCAAGGCATTTTGTGCACACAGACACCCGAACAAGTCTAGTTGCAAGGGCATTCAGAAACCGTTGAGAGGGAAGTGTGACGCGACCACGGAGCTGGTAGGACAGAGGATCCAGCAGGATCCTCATCCTTTCCACCTTTCCTAGGACAGTTGATTAACACTCTAAAAGACCCCAGTATGGGAAGCTTTACAAGGGTGTGTAAAGCACAGGGGCACCAAAAGAGACGGTGCTCTCTTCCTTTGTTTTATTTTTTTTTTTTCTTTTTTCTTTTTACACATTTGACTATAGGCACAGCACACTGCTACCTCCCAAAGTTCTTAGCCAACACAGCCATTGTTGGATGCTTATTTGTTCGGAATGAATCGGAATATAGGAGAGTCATCAAGGCCTTTGTTGACTGATGTAAACGTAATGTCATTCAGATTAACACAAGTAAGACAAGAGTTGACTATTATACTGATTTCTAAAAAAAAGTTAGCACACCTCACCGATGAGCATCCTGGTTTAGACCGTGAGATGGTAAAAAAAAGTCCTTATACTGTACAAGCAATGTACAGTATGACTCTGATAATATGTACAGAAAATGCCAGTCACCACAAGCTAAAAGTCCTTTGTATTGTCCTGTCCTGAGGTCCTTTGTAGTATGCAGATCACTGCTAAGATATGTCTACGACACTGTCGTTGCATCAGCCATCTTTTATGCAGTGGGGTGCTGTGGAAGAAAGAGGCAGAGAAAAACTAAAAACAAGTAAGAAGACTTTGTCCTGAACTGTCCCCTTGAATCTGTAGAAAATATGGGAGAAAGGGGGATAATAGTCATCCATCCAGGAAAACACCATGCATTCAATACTGTAGGGGTTTCAACAAGCTTCTTTATATTTCCAGAAATGAGCTTCATTGCATGTCCTTTATTCCTGTAGCTATCAGGGCTTATAATAAAAATATGTAATACACCATCCATTTTTATCCTCTTATATGTATGTATAGTACAATACCATATGTTAAAAAACTATAAAAGTGCAATTTCTAATATAGTTCCAGTATATTTTATGTATATATTTATGTCTTACAATAATGTGTCACGTTTTATTTATTTTTTATTTTTTATTTAATTTTTTTTACAGGATCTGTGACTTGACATTATTATTTTCCTTTTGACTTTATTTCTGTACTGCTGTTGTAACAAGTTAATTTTTCCAAGGATATTAATAAAGTCTTATCTTAGATGATGCAATGTTGAACCAAAATTGCCTTAGAACGATGTAAGAAAGAGATAAAATCAAGTTATTGCTGCTAAAGAGGATCGTACAACCTTTTGATTAATTGAGGTCATTGGATGTTCACAACAAGGACCCCTATTTCAGTTAAAAAAATAAACCTCTTAAAAATTATCCTGAAAGCAAACAGGTAGATCTCAGAGATGTGGAAGAAATCTTCCAAAGCAGATAAGCGTTAATGCTATTAGAAGGTATTTGTTTTATAAAATGTACTATGTATTAGAAAATAGCAATTTCAAATAACACAATCATATTTGATACATCAGTTCTATTCTTCACAATTCCAAACTTCACCACCAGAGGCCTTCTTCCTCAGAGTTTTAATCAGTGGCCACAGCAACACACCTGGTTTTCAATTTCCCTCTTATTGGTCTCCCTAGATATTTTTCTCTTTTACCCGCTTAGTTTGCAAAGTCTTGCCAGTCCTCTGTTGCTACTCGCCCTGCCCTGTGCCTTCAGAGTTTTGATTATTGCTTGTTGTAACCACTTTAGTTTCTAGATTTATGTTTTGGCGAGATTAAACTCTGCTCGTGAATCCTACTGCTTGAATCTCAGTCTTTCCAGGCACAGATTACAGTGCATCTGTACCACAACAAACAATGCTAAACATTTACTGGAACAGTGTAAAACATTAAAAAAATAATTAACTCTGAATGAGCATCACTACATAAAACTATAAATCCTTTAAACTAGTACAGACCATCGAGCTACTACTCGGAAGTTATTGTTTTAGATTATTATTATTTTTTTAGATTATTATCATTTATTAATTTCTTTAGGCAGTACTTTTTGTCTCCTCTTTTTTAAAATTTATTATATTATTATATATTATTATATTATTTATTATATACTATTCCAGCATATGACCTTTGGTCTGTATTCCAGCCAATATATAGTGTATTTATTTGGCAAATTCCCCAAATAATGTTTTTGTTAGGGCGGCACGGTGGCTTAGTGGTTACCACGTTTGCCTCTCAGGGCTGGGGGGCTGGGGATTCGAATCCCATTCAGGGTGGTTTCCATGTTCTCTCATGTCTGTGCGGGTTTCCTCCGGGTTCTCCGGTTTCCTCCCACAGTCAAAAAACATGGCTTCAATGTAAATTGAATGCTGAAAATCAGTGGTTTTCAACCTGTGGGCCCCCAGTGGGCCGCAGACGTACTGCAGGGGCGCTGTAGTCCTTTTTTTTTTTTTATTGCACACGACATGCAGCGCTAACTAGTGGATTGGTTAATATGCTGAGCTATGCTGATTACTTACTAGTTAGTTAGCTACTTCAATCTTAACATCAATATGTTGAATTTTTTTTTAATTTAAAAAAAAAAAATCCACTATAAATAAAAAAAAAATATTTAAAAAAATTTAAAAAATATATTTGAAAGTTATTGGAAATTATGGCTGTAACCGGTCACTGAAGTGAATCATCATTTTTTCACACTGCATCCGAACTGGAGCAACATCCTCGTGAGCGCCTAACATCAAAAATGAAATCAAACTGTTTTATTTCACCAAAAAAGAATCATGAAAACATGGTAGAACATTATTCAAAATAATGTACCTTTAATGGAAATACAGACTCAGTCGGTATCCTGTGGCTTATCAATGTTCACTTTAAAATTTGTAATAACAGTGCAGAACAGCAGATTTTTAATAAGTTTGTGTTAAATAACCAGATATATGAATTAAACCATGTTTTGAAACCCTAAGGTTTGAAATCCTGAGAACAACAGCCCCCAAGCAGCAAACACATGCCTTTTTTTTATCAATTATGAATAAAGAACTGACATTTTTCACACCCAAAATTACAAAAAGTGTAAAACAAATTAAAAGTAGCTTCTGTCTGTATGTTATTTTAAACACAGTCTTCAAATTAATCTCTCCATAAACTGTGTTTTCCCCCTAAAAACAGCATTCCAATATTTTATAAATACATATAATAGACTGGTTAAATGCTGTATGGTTCTATAACTAATAAAATTTGGCAAAATTGACCATAATTTCAGTGAATAAAAATAAAATAAAAAAAAAGATAACATTTGCAATCAAACACAGTTTTTAAACTAATCTCTCTACAAACAGTGTTTTTTGGGTGGAGTTTCCATGTTCTCCCAGTGTTTGTGTGGGTTTCCTCCGGGTTCTCCGGTTTACTCCCACAGTTCAAAAACATAGATTTAAGGTAAATTGGCTGCTTCAAATTGCCTCTAAATAAATCCCCGTAAAGAAAAGATAATGAATGAACGAAAGAATCAGGGCTAAATATAAAAAGCTAATCTGGCTGGTTTGGGGGATTTGAAGATTCTGTTTATGGCACAAATAGAAGCAGAGTCTGACACTGCGCCAACTCAAGCTATTTAATAAGACATTAGCTTGATTTACTAATGCATTTTCTATGCATTTTTTTCTGATATTACCTCTAAAGTTATTTTTTTTTCTAACCATTCTTATCTAGGGCCAGTAAATGTCTACTGTGAATAATGATAAAAGAATTTCTTATCTTCTCTTCAAGGAAAGTTTGTTTTTTTGCTTAAATCATTCCTTAGTTCAGCCTTTTGCTGCTGCTTATAGTCCAAGAACAATTAACAATTATTCCCTGTCCAAGCAACTCCGTGTGAGCAAAGTGAACAAGTTCAACTGTACACAGTCTAAAAAAAAGTCACTCAAATCTCACAGGCAGACACCTTTATGCAAGACATCCATGTAAATGGTGCCAATGGACATGCTGTGTCCTTTCTTTGCCAATTGGAAAAGGCAAGCCTTGACTTCCAATTTTCAAGAAGAGTCCCTTTTTGAGTGAGTAGCGGAAATCAGTGCTTTTCATTTGCTAATGCAGTTGAGGCTGCAGCTGGCAACATCAATAGACCTTTGTAAACCATCGAAGAAGAGAAACAAAAAAGGTGAAAAGCTGTGTTTGAAAATATTTCATGTATTGACATTTTACACGATTGCTTTAAACTGTGTTTTTGTGTGTGTTAAGTAAATTACAAATAAAGGAAATATTCAGTAACACATCCTTATCACTAAAGTTCCTATTGTCTAGTAACTTTCCATTTGCCTCATTGCAATATAGTGCTTTATGGGCAAAAGTATAGACACACAGCATGTTCTAGCATCACTGTGCTCTAATGCATAAATCAAGGTCAATTAAGCCATGATTAAATGATAATAATAATGATTGACTGACACAGACCCCACAAACACAATGAGATACAGTGTTAAAATCGCAAGCCAAGCCTTTTTGTCTGACTTCACAAGGTTTTCTGCATTAATCGGCAAAATATTTCATTAACACTTGAATGAATATTTTATAAAGCTTCTGTAGGTATAATGTGTAGGCTTATTATAAATAATTAATTTTTATGTATGTATACGGTATATCAAGTTTATTCTACTGTAGTTCTGTAGAATAAATTTGATGTATACATACAGAGTACATACTGTGTGTGTGTGTGTGTGTGTGTGTGTGTGTGTTTATGTATGTATATATATCTATAACACTCTGAATCCATCAACACACATGGTTCACATCTGATAGAAATTGTGGCAATCCTACCCACTACGTGACTCACTTTTTGCTGATGTGTGGCCTTATTTTTAAATGTGGCCCACATCTCACATTGAGGAGCAGTATGCAATGTAAACAAATGGTGAAGCATTAGTCACAGAGTAGACCAGTGTTTGCATTTATTGCCCTTAATATTTATCATGGCACCCATTAAGTGAATGTGATAGTGCATAACAAAAGAAGATACCATCGTAAAAGTAGAAGTAAAGAAAAAGATACTTGTAAAATATCTAAGCTGTGTTAGTGAGAGTTAATAATTGCTGTGTTAAAGTTTCAAAAACAACCCATTTTTCCCCAAATGCCTAAAATATATCATTTGAAGATATAATTACAAAGTTACCCATACAAAGATATTTTAAGCTCAGAACTGTGTATTTATCTATATGAACATCATTGGAGGAAAAAGCAAATAATGAGTAAGGTGGTTTTCTTTATAAGATCATTGACGAGGGTAGTTAAACAGCTGGCAGTAAAAACAGGCAGACTAATCCACCCACCTCCCACCTGGTGTGTTACCATCCAGATTATGGGCTCATAAGTGTTCTACATGGTGTCTCTACTTTTGCAGGAACCATATGCAAATTGGTTTAAGGAATTTGGATTTAGTGTTGTGCTTTACCATTAAAATACAAAATGTTATTCATTTCATCTGAATTTGTACATTGTAAAAATGTCAAGTGATCTTAACAGTCCTCTTATATATGTATGCTTTGCATAAAGTATAAATTTAAACTGAATGCAATCCATTATTTTTTTTAAATTTTCTAAAGGCTATCAAACAGTTCTAGTATAGTGCATGTTTTGTTAATTTGGTGTAAGCATTTGTCAATGTTCCTCTATAATTCACCATTATTTCTCATATAAACTAGCCAGACGGCCTGACATATGGAACTAAATATGCCAAGTTTAATTTTATATTTTTGGATTGCTAAAATATTGTTTTTTAATTGTTTAATTTATTGAAATTTGTTAAAATGAACAACAAACTCACAAAATTCTAGTTTTAGTAATTATATTGAATTATATTTGCCAATGCAACACTTCAGAAAAAGCTTTTTTTTTTTATTTTATTTTATCTGGTTATTGATTTCCTTGTTCATGTATCCTATTTGGGGTTTTAAGGCATACAGCTGACATTTATTCCAATGTTTACTGGGAAAAAGTTGTTGAAACATGCTTGACAGGCAACCAGCAGGATAAAATCATATTTATGTACACACTTTTCCACACTAATGTATAATTTTGTATTTTTAATTTAAACGATTCAAGTGTCTTTGGGAAGTGGGAAAAAAATGGAGCTAGAGGAAGAATCTGCACAGAAAAAAAATAAATAATGCTAAAACGCCAATAGCTGTTCAGCCATGAATTAAAGTTAGAACCATTTTCTTTAACATGATTACCAGTTGATGACTACCAGGTGATATTTTTTAATTATTAAAATAAAAGATGTAAACTTCTTGTTTAAAGAGTTATTTCTCATTCCTTGTCCTGTACTTGCCTGTCTCACACTTATAATGCTTTATCAGCTCCCAAAACACCTGATCTAACTAATAAGCTTAACATTCAAAAAAGAGAACAGAAGAAATGTGGGCTGCATAAATGTACGCAGCAAGTGAAGAAGTCTACTCATTCTGTTCAAACAAGACAACATGTCTGCTTTGTTTAACCCAGATTGGCAAAGGCTCTGTGTTTACACCTGTTTGGAGAGCAGTAAATTAAAGTGAAAATGGTGTTTACACAGCAAACACCCAAAGAAACCAAAGCTTTTCCCAAACTGCAACTGAGATAACGGTGAACGTTGTGCACCTGCACTATGGCCAGGTAGGGGTTTTGCCTAATTTTAAAGATTATTGTTATTATTATTTATGAGTAAAAGTAAATGAAGACATATGTACAGCAGTAGCGCTGCACAGTGGTTAAGTGGTTATTACGTTTGCCTCTCAGCGCTGGGGATTCCTGATTTGAGTCCTGATCTGGGGGGAGTTTCCATGTTCTCCCCAAGTTTGTGTGGATTTCCTCTGGGTTCTCAGGGTCCTCCCACAGTCCAAAAACATGGATTTCAGGTAAATTGATTTCTCAAAATTTCCCTGTATAGGAGATGTTCTCCCCTGGAAGGGCATGGGGAGCCCCACCACGACTCTAGTAGAGGAATAAGTGGAAAATGATGGGTAATAGGTAGTGTATTAGTATATTAGCAACAGTATGCACAGATGGGTCAGTCATATTAATAAAGGTACAAATAATACATGGTGGCGTAGTGATAAGCATATCTGTCTTTTAGCACTAGATATCCAAGGCATATCCTCCTCTTTGCGGTCTGTGTGGAGTTTCCATGTTCCCATCTTGTCTGTGTGGGCTTTCTCTGGCATCTTTGTTTTTTCCTTACATTCCAAAATCATGGATTCAAAGTGAGCTGCCTTTTCTATATTGCCCTGTTCAAATTGCCACTATATAGTGTATGATTGTGTGCACAGCAATAGATTGGCGCCCTGTCCTGGGTGTCTGCCCAGCACCCGAAACATTGTCCCCCAGGTGGGCAACCCAAGTAAAGTAAAAATAAGTAAATTAAAGAAACGCTGTGCCCTAAATAAAAAAAGTATGACAAGAAAAAAATTTTACTTTCACCTTATAGTTTTTACATATTAAATAACACCGTTCTCTGTGCATTTCAAGTTTATCTCTGTTGGCTACACATGGTGAAATCTTGACATGAAATAACTGTGCCAGCAATAGAAAAGAGATCATATCACTGTCACGTCAAAAGAAAAATAAATGTAATAAAAGACACAGTGCAAAATAAAAGTATGTCACATTCTGCCGCTAAATGGCAGTAAAGGGCTCGTATAAGTGGCTAAGCTCATCTTGGAATGAGACACAGTTAATCGGGGGCGAAGTGCTGGGTGATTTGAACTCAGTGAGTAACTGTATGTCTTGCCACATACACTGGGGTTTGGAAGAATTGAAGCGCTCCTAAATTTGCTGTTTGTAGCAGAATTTAGCACTTGCAACGTCTTTGCTGAGGTTGCTTCTAGTTGTGTTGACTTGTCCTCAGACATACTGTAATAGCAGCATCTCTCTTTTTGAGCAGAAAACAAACCTCTATGTTCATCCAGGGCTGCTGGTTGGAAAAGGTTTTAATTTTTTTTTAGATCTGTAAACCTCTTTACTCAACTGTTCATGGGTGACAAAAAATAGTGTAAATGTTAGTATAAGAGTCATTGGTGGTCTGAGCAACGAAAACCCTTCCAGCTTCTTCCACCCCGGTCCTCACAAATTTTGTACAAAAAATGGATGGTCCGACTGACTTCAGCTGTAGACATTACCCACACTGGCCTTAAGATATTTATAAAACAAGTAGTTATGGTCCTAAAATCTGATTGGCTAAGCCTTTTGTCCTGTCGTGACATTATCAACAATAACCCACACCTCTAACTGCTTCACATTCATATTAATGCATGATATACCGTATAATATTTTACTGATGTTTTAATTAAACTGCATTTTGTTATTTGTATTTATTAAAAAAAAAAAAAAAAAAAAAAAAAAAAATGGAAAAATGTTAATCAGCAATCAGCATTTATTTTAAAACATGGTCTAGATCATGTCATGAAAGACCAGTTTACTAGCAATTTTACTTTCAATAAATGCATTTATGAATCAGTATTTTGTTCCTTATCTTCCACTTAATTTTTTTACTAAGGTTGCAGTGAAGTTCCCCATGTCCATCCAGGGGAGAAAATTTTGGGTGCCGGGCACCCAGGACAGAAAAACGCCACGTTTTTCTTGTGATACATTTACTATAATGCGTGCCCTCCCATGCTTTATTGCTTGTTCGTATCCTTGTGGTGCATAATATTGTCTAAAGGAACTTTGAGGCAAACTTTAAGGTATAATTTCCGTATAATAAACTTTTTTTAAATATTTTTTTTATCTCTGATCCCACTCGGAAGTAGCCTTTTTAAATTGCACTTTATGCGACATACACAAACTTGGATTAAAATAGTACAGTATTTGTCCCACAGAAAGAAGATGTAGGCTTGACAGTCTAAATTATATGACATCTTTGAAACCTTTAGACTAAATTCTGACATCTAGAGAAAAATAACCACACTAAATTAAAATATTAAGAACTTATTGCATATAAGGTTAGTATAGCTAGACTGCAGGTAGGAGGCGTTGCTTTGAACCTTGTAATATGGAAAAATTTGGTCTTCACTTTTAAAAATGTTTTTTAAAAATTACATGGAGAAAAAGAACATTTATCACATGTAGGGTTTTTGTAACATATGCTACACAAATAATGTTGTTATGGTTGAATGTTTTCATTTTGCCTGTGTGTGATATGAAAGCTCTTTATCTCGGTCACATCATGGATGTTGATATTCTACTGTCCTTGGCAGTGACCTCTTCCTCTAGCCCCTGCTATCCCCCAAAATTAGACTTTGTGTTTGACCTGCATTTGACTTAGGTGGAATTTTACTGTTATGATTGCAGTTTAATGCTTTGCCTCCCACAGTCATTGATAAATAAATTAAATATCTCTCATTACACATTTGTGCTTTTCTTCAGCATAGCCTAATTATTTTTTTTCCTGCCCTCGAACACAAATAGATTGATCTACTTAAAGGAATGTTAGTGTAATTGACAATAATGGCAATTTATGCACCTGCAATACAGTATATGTATCCAATTAGGCTTCACATAACAGCAAGTCAGATTTACTTTAAAACGTAAAGATGATTACATTGTACATTTGATTTTTTTTTATTCCCACATTGAGGGTGGCCTTGCCGCCCACAATGTGGCCCAGCCCATCTGGCATTTGCCTTATCTGCCAGATTGGCAGGCCGAGCCTTGTATGGGGAGTACATAGTGATCAGAAATTAAAGCTTTAAAAAACAAAACTTCCCATTTTTTTCTGGTTAGAATTGTTTAATCATTTTATAAGTTAACCTAAAGACTATTTTAAATAAGTATGAATTCATTACAATTATTAAACTAACTCAAGACTCTAGAATTTGTTAAAATTTTCTGTTGAACTATTGTTTGTAATTTATTTTTTTAAACACTTATTGTGTAATTATTTCTAGTAATTTGCTAAGAATGTCAAAGATTTTCTAGATAAACTCTAAATATTTGCAAAAGGGCAAAAAATGTTTTACAAAATAGTTTTACTACTGTGCGAAATGTCAACTATGTGTTAGGTGCAGATTAGGGAGATGTTTAAGGAATAGCCAAATAGCTTCATAAGCACGCACACACTTCAAAATGCCATCCGGTCAACAGGACTGTCAGTTAAATAAACCAGCTAATAAACCAGATCCGATCATTAAATCTGATTGGTGGAGTCGTTTGTCCTGGCGTGGACAAATGGCTGACTATAAAGCACACCTCTAACCACTTCCTATTCGCATCAATGCATGATATAAAATATATATATTTTTTTTGACATTATGTAGTTTGGCAACTAGATGGTTATTTATGGAAAATGACAATATTTACTTTAAAAAAAACAGACTAGCTTACGTCGCAAAAGAACTGTTTATTATTGATTATGCTTTTAATAAATGCATTTATGAATCAAACCTCGTTTTTTTATCATAGTGTATTTGTAACCATTTCATTAAAGCAATAATGCACAAGAGGTCATGCATATTTGTGATATAAAATTTAAATGAGTTGATAAATCACTGGAAAAACGTGTTATTAGGCATAACGCAAAGCAGAGTGCCATAACACCCCCTTGATTTATTTACAATAATGCATGTTCTCTCATGCCTCATTGCTTTAATAAATGCACATGCATATTGAATAGTATGTACATATTTTCAAAAGAGCAAATGACTGAAGATCATATTCAGTTAAATATTTGTGTTCATCACAAATAATTATGTTCATCCGTCTTTATTTTCCTTTGCATTTAATTTTCCATGTGTTACTGTTCTTGTTTCAGTGGCAAGTCTTTGTCTGAGAACAAGTTGCATGTCTCATCATGCTTTTAATTGTGTTAATAGATTATATTCGTTTTAGTTTTGTCTTGTCCTTGTCGGTTCTTTTGTCAGTTCTGGCTTCATTTTACCCTACCATCTTCAAACCAGTTTGAGCAGTGAAGTGCAGAGAAGGCAGAGAACGTTCTTGTCACTTATTAAAAGGAAAGTATTTGCAGTTTCTGAAGGCAATTCAAAGCATGAAAAAGTCAAACATCCACTCCTTTAGTGAGATTCAAGGATTTAATACTTATAATACATTTATAGGACATTTCAGGATTTTTTTTGTTCAGATCTCAATCACATTTTGTTTTGATTAACAATAGAATTTAACAAAATTATTTTAACAAACAAAAGAACAAATCAATTAGATGTATTGTTTTTAAAAACTAATTTCGTTCCATTTTCTAAAATGCAGATTTAAACATCTAAAATTCAGAATGTTTTAAATATTTCACTATTGCAAGTAACAGAATATATTGTGACTAGTTGTAAAAGGACAATCCATCCAAGTCAATCTTTATAAACAAAGATGGTCAAGGCTTTTTACTTTGGACCAAAATCTGTCAAATTATTGTCAGTCGATCTAATGGGAACATTACTCAATGTAAGATTGCAGGGAAGTTAAGGAACTGCTGCTTAATGTGCTTTAAAAGTGCCCCCCCCCCTCCCCCCCACCACCTTTTTTTCTTGTGCATACCATATCCATATGAGAACAGGTGTACTTGAAAATCACTCATTTAATTGGCACTTCATTGTTCGCTTCTGCATCAAAAAAATATGTAAAAAAATTTTTTTTAAATAATTATACATTTTGTACAAGAATTAATCCAATACTAAAGGGTTGGCAATTATTCTAAATCACACAAGTAGGCTTGTCAGTGATTATGTGTCTGCATTACGGTTCTTTTAAAATAGAGAATTAAACTTTTGTATATATGTATGTAATGTATACATTACTTAGTGTTAAGATTCAGAACACACACACACACACACACACACACACACACACACACACACACACACACACACACACACACACACACACA
>JAOUQT010004991.1:0-12443 GCA_025769995.1 Xyliphius kryptos | reverse complement strand
GTGTGTGTGTGTGTGTGTGTGTGTGTGGTCTACTGACCTGACTTCACTACACTGAACGTTTCTTGCATTCACTATGGCACGCGAGGACCAACCTACTGCGGCTGCGCACACATTTACGTTGCAGCAAACTCAACCACCTTGGGGCACATGACTTTTCTTATTTTGAATTTAAAGTAATATTCATATTTTACTGCATCAACAAAAACAGAAATATATGCGCTAATGACACAGAAGATACACATGGACATTAAGAGAGTAGGCTACATATACTACACAAAGGTGTTTTTTTGGTTTACATTTTTTGTGTTACACCTACGCCCTTTCACTTATAGGTTTGACTACTTTTACTTTTTTGCTCTACTGCTATCTTTAGGATCAAATAGTGGAAAGCATTCAAACGGATTAAAACCCAGAGAAAAAGAGCACAGAGCACAAATCTGTGCATATTTTCTTTTACAACAACTGTTTAGTCACTATTAAATCTGAAAAACATCTAACAGATGCAAATAGTGGTCGACGTAACATATTAAATCTCATAAAATTAAAACATAGCCTAAAGCTTTTACGTAGCAATTTTTATAAATTTGATTCATTTTATGAAATATATTGTTATTTAGTTCTTGTTTATGTCTTGGTTTAATTGTATGATGTGGTTTATTGTTTCAGTGCGATAATTTATTTGGTTATATTTTTTGTTGATAAAGCGAACATGCTTATTCTTTTAAATAAGGAGTCTTTTTTTTCTTTTTAAATTACATATAGCTTACCTATAATGTTTTCTTTGAAATAATTTAGGATTTTCGTGATCCGCTTGTATCCCATAAATTTAAAAGAACTGCATTATTCCTTTTTAGTATACTACCCCAATAAAAAAGAATTAAAGGTATTAGCCTGCTTTACATAATCTATTTACCTCAATTCTTAACATACACTTTATATATATATATATATATATATATATATATATATATATATATATTGCATTTCAGTTTTTTGTAAACTCTGTAAAGGAGCTGGTAATCAGGATATACATTTAAAAATCTATTAATTCATATGTAAGGTATTTATAGCTGATGCGGTACAATTTTTGACACGAATATAAACCATCCAAAAAAACGAACTAAAATCGAAAAAAACAAGTGCTGCTAGATTAATAAATAAATAAATTTGTGCAAAAGCAAAAATGTCACTGTATACAAGCAAAAGTTAAAACTCATGCATGGCAAAATCTATAACACTATTAAAGTGTTCTATTATAGACTTTCAGTTTCGTGTCGATTTGTTTAAATAAAAATACTTACGTTATACGCTAACAGAACTAAAAAGACAGTCTATGATTTTGCTCAACAAATCAGTATTATCAGAAAGTTCAGTTTAAGTTCAGCAGATCAATTCTGTCCCCACAAACTCATTCTGTTTGCAGAAACACTTCGCAGTTCCTAGCACATACAGTATTACAAAGTTCAGTATTATACAGGTCTGATAAAATTAGTAATAAATGTATTATTAACTTTATTAGAAAACTGAGCACCAAGAAACACTTTAAACTGCAGAGACAAGACGCCAAGGCGACCACTCGTGTTGACTGGAAAGTAATAGTTTATTATCATCGGTGTTACACGAATGTGTGTACAATCACAACCCTAAATTGAAATGTTCTTAATAACGTAGTGAATAAACACAAATTGCAACTTAGTTTTGTGAATTTCATGGCTGAAAACAAATTAAAACATTGGCGTAGACAACTATTAAGTATGCTTAATGTTTTTTTACTTAGTTAGAGAACTAAGTCATGTGTCTTAAGCATTAAAATAACGTAAAGTGTTGGTGTTAAAACGTAAAAGTGCTAAAGGAAAATAAACAGAGGCAAAGGGTCGCGTCCATAGTAACACCATTAACATTACTGAAGATGAAAACAAGCCTACCTTATATTGGACTTTTTGTTTGGCTCTCAATATTTTAATGTAAAGTTCGCCTAAACAAATGAACAGCCCTGTGAGTCTTATACAATCCAGTTTGAAAACTCTACGGCTACGGTCTGAGAGACGCCATCCGCGAGGCACAGTGCGCATGCGCAGGAGTCGATAAAAGAGTTTCTATAGAGAACGGCGAAACGGGATTTGGGCGAAGTCTAGAACGTGGGGTCCCGGTATTTAAAGGGTTATAGAAGTGAGAGCGACCTAGTTCCTCTAGGTTTGTCATTTCACAATCTGAGAGTTCCAGTGGGTCCCAGTGGCTGTTTTAGTTGCTGTGGCTCCTGGAAAACAAAAAGCGATGGTTGTGGGCGATATGCCGATGGCACTTGGTGACCAGAAGCGCATCCATACGCTCCAAAATCTGTGAGGAAAGAGCCGTATTCCTGAAGAAATGTTGTTTAGCTCTCAATAGTTTCATTCATCCAAGAAATGAACAGACACAAGAGTCTATTACAATCTTCTTGTTTTGACGTTCTACCCTTTATTATTAAGGGGTCTCCACAGTACTCAACTGGCATATTAGACTTGGCCAAGTGTTTCACGCCGAATGCCCTTCCTGAAGGAACCCTCTACCCAGCTTGGGCCACAGACAATGGGGACAATTTAGAGCAGTCGATTAAATCGATTTACCTTAAATCCATGTTTTTGGACTGTGGAAGGGGAACCCGGAGGAAACCCCCGTGGACAGGCCGGAATCCCCAGTGCTGAGAGGCGAATGTGCCTCTCGAGTCTGATACAAACCAGTTTGAAAACTTTATAACTAAGGTCAGAGAGACGCCATCCGAGAGGCACAATGCGCATGCGCTGGGGTAGCTAAAAGACTTTCTATAGAGAACGGTGATGGATGCACTTGGGATTTGGGCGCAGTCTGGACCGCGGTGGAACGTGGAGGCCCTGTATTTAAAGAGTTATAGAAGTGAGAGCGACCGAGTTCCACCAGGTTTGTCATTTGAACAGGTGTTAAACTAGGAGTTCCAGTGCGTCGCAGCGGCTGTTTTTGTTGCTGTGGCTCTTGGAACGCAAAAAGCGATGCTTGTGGCTGATATGCGATTGGCACTTGGTGACCATAAGCGCATCCATACGCTCTGAAATCGTGCGCCGGGAGAAAAGCGCCGTGTTCCCGGTGGCGCTCCGGCGCGCCATGTCGCTTAAAACGTTTGCGACGGCGCAGAAAGCTGCCATTATCGAACATGTCGGCCGACTCGGGGTCCAGTGTCCAGAAGTTACCCTTTCCCGGGTTGCCCGGCTCTCGTGGAATCTTGATGAAGCAGTCGTTGAGGGACAGGTTGTGGCGGATCGAGTTTTGCCACGCGGGGAACTTCTGACGGTAATACAGAAAGCGGTTGCTGATAAAGTCACAGATTTCGCTGAGGGTCAGTCGTTTCTTGGGACTCTGTAGTATCGCCATGGTGATGAGAGCAATGTAAGAGTAGGGCGGCTTCACCGTGGCAGCTTTGCTTGCTGGTTTGTAGGCGTCCTGCGCCCCCGAGGCACCAGCTGCTCCAGACACAGACTCTCCACAAGGCGGTGAAGCAGACAGAAAGCGCTCGTTTTGCATCCGCACCAGTTCGGCATCCCCCTCCTCCTCATCTTCCTCTCCGACCACGTCGATCGTGGGTTCTTCTGAAAGTGAACTGGCTTCAGACATCTCCGAACTCAGAGTCATGGCTACTCCAGAAAGCCAAGACTTGCGCTCTGGCTACTGCGGGTGAAGACTACTAGATATGAAACTGCAACACCATAGACATTTACTAAATGTCTTTGAACCAGTGAGTGAACTGTGTAGTATTGAAGTGCACCCCCTTACAAAAGGTCGCCCTGCATAATGGTCAAAGCAGGATCCCGAACAGGGCGGATCTTTCTGCACTGTAATTGTTAGGCTAGAGGTCACATGATAAAAAAGCGTCACCGAAGGGAACCCTTCAGTCGAATACTGTTAAACGCATAATGAAAAAGAGCCAGTAAGCCTGTATGTGTATGTATATGAAAATATTCAAGCTATGTTTAGTTTACTGAAAACACATGGATTTTTTTTTTAAATAATAAATACATGGGTATCACCAGGCAGCACTTAGAGGCTTCAGGCCTCGATTGCTAAACGATAACTAAAAAAGGCAAGACAGATTAAAGGCATGTCAAAACAGAAAATGGTCAGGGAAGTTTCTTGCACATGACCTGCCAAATACTGTAAACATTAGTTAACATTTTGTGCTATCGTTGTTTTAATTTGATGAGAACTCCACAAAGCTTTGAATTAATATTTAATGGAGTTTTTGTTCTCAGTATTATCCAACTGTCATTTCACATCCAATTGTTTTATGATGTGAAATACAACAATTACAACAAAAACTCCCACTGCTACTACTTTTACTAATACTGCGAGAAGTAGTGGCAAAACTACATATACAAACAGGTCTAATGCAATTTTAAACTTTGTGTACCATGGATTAGAAAGTATATTGTTTCAGAGCAACAGTACTTTAAATATTATACTATATTAATATAAATACTTTTATCACGGATTGAGTTGAATAATGTCATTGTGAAAAGATTACTGAATAAAATAAAGTAATTTACATAAATTAAACATTAATTTCTATTTATCCTACATAAATCGTGAAAATTTAAATAAATAAATGCTTAGACACCTCGGAGTTTTGATGGTATTTAGAGGAGTTAATACTTCACTTGATAGGGCTTAAGTGTTTGAATTATCAGTTGCTTTAAATCATTAGTAAGTAATTTGACAGTATTCTAAAAAAAAAAATAAATAATAATAATAATAATAATAATAATTATAATAATAATAATAATAATAATAATAAATAATAATAAAAATAATAAATATTATTATTAAATATATTTCTAGTGGTTAACACTATACATATCATTTAGAATACATCCATAATATTATTTTACATCTCTTTTCTACCTTTTTGGAGGGGTTAAGCATCAGAAAAGATTGTGATATTTTAACATTGAACTATTTAAAATGTATTAAACCATAACAAATTCCTGATTGTATCTTCGGTTTTGAGAATATTTATCTTGATTAGAGAGCCAAGAAAATTGGTTTGTGTTTTTGTTTGAATTGTTTCGACACTTGTCTAGTGTTTAAAATAATTGTGGCTCATGCAGAATACAGAGACAGATTAATTATACCCTCTGTCTAAGCAACTTCTATGTACGTTGTTCAAACGGTAGATGAAGACTGGTATGTATCTTCAGAATCAGAATCGCTTTATTTCGCCAAGTATTTGTCTTAGTGAGCGCACAAGTGATATGTAACGTAAATCAACAGTACACACACACACACACACTTTACAAAATAAACCGAATTAAACAAATGAAGAAACTGAAATTTCTTTTTGTGTTCCATCAGGCTAGGTCACCATTTACGTTATGGAACTTAAATGCTAAGTACAACGTAGCAGCCAATTACATATTTCTTTCTGAATTTTGAAGTTTAATTTGTTCAATTCGAAGACATAAAAAGATTACAAACTTATTTAAACGCGTTTGTATCTCAAGAACAGCATTAGGTGCCTCGTAACGAACGCTCGGAACAAACCATGAAAATAAACAAAAAGGGGGCCTCAATAAGCAATGATGAAAATCAGACCAAAATAAGCACAATAAGACACTGGCCT
Organism: Xyliphius kryptos; assembly: GCA_025769995.1. Lineage (NCBI taxonomy): Eukaryota > Metazoa > Chordata > Actinopteri > Siluriformes > Aspredinidae > Xyliphius > Xyliphius kryptos. Next base: position 6,817 of record JAOUQT010004991.1, on the reverse strand, counting down.
TTTTAAGATTTTGGCTGCATTAAACACAACTTTCCCAATGCCAAAAGTGAAATAGGTCATAATGAACAATTATTTATTAAACAAAGATATAGAATTAATTCATTGGTTATATTCGGTTGAAAACTTAAAGGAACGCACTGGGTTTACTACGAGCACATCTCTGGCTTTAAAGCTGCTGGACCTTAAGTGCTCTGTGTCATGTCTTTTCGGAGAGACACTGCTCGCACGCAATGTTTCATTAAAGGAGCCGTTTACATTTATTTCACCTCAAATAACAATACCACTTGTTTTATTTCACGTAATGTAGTGTTGTTTAAATGTTTTATCACTGTTATATGAGGCAAAATTATTATAACAATTAACATAAGTATTACAAGTGAATACTTCATTCACTATAATTGTACTGTTGACAATTCTTATCCCCACTGAATTTATATAAAAAAAAGTTTAAAATATACAAAAAAGTACAATGGTCTTTGAATTTCACAATTCACAGTAAAAGTATAACTTGCCCCAGAAGTGGTGGATCGACAATGATGCAAATAGAAAAACAAATCTTAAGGGTTCACAAACATTTAGGCATAACTGTAAATCAATCAATAAATAAGAACCTAAAATATATATGGCAGAAACATATTTGTACTAATATTTGTAAATAAGCAAGCTCATGCTTGAACCAGTGTAAAAGTACAGGGAAATACAGTGAAAACACAGGATATATCTAAAGGGAATGTCAATAACATTTGCATTACATTTGGTCATTTAGCAGACCCTTTTATCCAAAGCGACTTACACGTATCACAATATTTTTGGGGTCAGAACACAGGGTTGGCCATACAACACCCCTGGAGCAATAAGTGTTTTGCTCATGGACCCATGGTAACTTGGGTGTACCTGGGATTTAACCCTCAACCTTTAGCTTGAGAGCCCATCATACCAACTGAGCTACCACACCCTAAATTAGCCATGTCCAAAGGTAACCAAGTCCTGTGGGCCGATCCAAAAAGGCCAACGACTTCAGTCTTAGAATGTGTTATATTTATGGCTCTTCAGAATAAATAAATCGTAAAAAAAAGTATGTAATTCCACCTTTTACCACATGATGACAGCACCATTCTAATACTATCTGCCTTTGAGAATTCATATATATGTAGTCATATACAGATGCTTTGTCAATTCAACTATATATTTGAGGACATATTGTCAGTGGCAGAGGACTGTTTTTTGATTATTTATCATAAAGCACAAACACACCATAAAAAAGTAAGAAAAATAGAGTAAAACAAATTAAGAAAAATACACGAATCAAGTAAAAGTACCTGACAGTACAGTGAGTAAATTTATCTAGTTAAGATTTAATAAAATAAGAATTGGTTTCTAAAAACCTACATTACTATTAAAGTCAAAAACAAGACTTGTTATGCTTGCAAAGATTTCATCTTTTGCTGTATGCATCTGACACTGCACAACTACATTTTTTTTAAAGTTGACTATACAACATGAACGTGAATGAGGAACTGTTTGAACTTAAATTTGAATAGCTTCTACCCAGTTAGCTTTTTAATATTGTTTTTTAACCACCTGCATTTCATACACTGCTCAAAAAAATAAAGGGAACACGGAAACAACACAATGTAACTCCAAGTCAACCACACTTCTGTGAAATCAACATGTCCAATTTCACTTGCAGTTGTGCAAATGGAACAGACAGACAACAGGTAGTATTGAGAGGCATTTAACAAGACAACCGCTATAAAGGAGTGCTTCTGCAGGTAGTGACCACTGACCTTTTCTCTGTTCTCATCCTTTCTGGCTGATGTTTTCGTCACTTTTTGTAGGTTGTCTCACTATAGAGGTAGCCTGAGACGGTGTCCACAACTCACAGAAGTTGCTCAGGTGGTGCAGCTTATTCAGGATGGCACATCAATGCAAGCTGTGGCAAGAAGGTTTGCTGTGTCTGTCAGCACAGTGTCCAGATACCAGGAGACAGGCCAGTACACCAGGAGACATGGAGGGGACTGTAGGAGAGAATATATGCCGCCTCATGAGGAACATGCCGGAGCATTGTAAGGAGGTTTCCTATCTACTAAAGAAAAATTTTCAATAGATATATTTTATTTATTGTAATCTAGGATGAGTTATTTTAGTGTTCTCCTTTATTTTTTTGTGCAGTGTATAAAAAATACTAGCGCAGTTGTGCCAAATACAGCAATAGCACAGTGCACATTGGTAGATTGCAATCGAATGCTCATGTGATGTTCTGTAGAGACCTATGATGGTTTTCTCCCTCTGCTGGCGTGTTGTATTTATTTATCATTTTTGTAATGAAACCAACAGTGAGTTTTTATTGGTTATTTTTTTTTCACATTACTTAATCAGGTCAGGGTTCACAGTGTTTTCAGAATAGAGTTATATATATTACATGGCATGCTGTTATCTTATTGTTCCAGTTTTTATTCTCTAATCTTGTCATTTTTTACAAAAAGTATTGCTTGGAAGTTATAGTTATGTTTACATTTAATTATCAGCGTTTTTCCCCCACATGAAAATAATAAAATCCAGATATTGGACCAGTCTTACTGATGATCATTTTAACCCGCTAGAGAATCGGCATCAGCAGCTACTGTTTAGCCTCCTCTCGTCTGACTGACACCATATTGGAATAATATCACCATCATGTGTGTATAAGCGGTTAAACATTAAAGCTTTAAAAAAAGATAAAAGATCAATTATAGTAATTACGATGACCTGTCCTCTTGAAAAAGTAGATTTCAGCCCATAAAAGTGTGGGCACACCTGTTCCAGCAGAATCCTCATGCTGTGCTACAGTGGACTTAACATGAAAGTTGAAAGGCAAATGTTTTTGAATGAGTGATGGCTTTGGACAAAATATATACATTTCAAATCAACATGTTCTAGAGTAAGTGCTGCATTCGATGGTGATATAAAACAAACCATTAAACATATGAAGGTGAAAAGTAAACCTAGTTTTTTAAAAAACATGATGGAGGCGATCTGGCGATATGTCTCGTCAATGTCGTAACAGCCGCGATAGATTCTGCTATATCTGTAGCGAACATACACTTGCGTCTCAGAGACGTTCTAGAACTGCTCTTGTGAAGAAAGATTATCTGTATTTCGGCTGCAAAATTGGTGATTAAGACAGGGAATGGGTGCCTCACATTTGCTGCACAACGATGGCTCAAAGGCAGTCGTAAGAGTATGCCGTTTGCTGTTCCGATGATCTGGCGGGAACAAAAAGACCATGTGACGGACTATTATTTTTGTTTGACTATTGTATCTGGGTTCTTTGCCAAAAACAAGAAGTCAATAAAATATTCTAATCTGCCTTCAGCAATGAGACCTGTGCCACATGACAGTCTACCAATTCCTAAACCACTCGAGGATCGGACCTTAGACGAACCAGATGAAGAAACTACAGTGCAGGGTACTGACAGTGACATTGACCCAGATTTTAAACCTTGCTCACCAGGTGATCCACATCTGATAACACAGTCAGAATTAAAGGATTTGGTCAGAGATGTGGGTCTGTCGAAAGCAAAAGCAGAGTTGCTGGGTTCCTGACTGCATGGATGGGGTCTGCTGTCACCAGGTATGAAAACTTCTATGTTTAGAAGCCGACATCATGAGATCACCACATTTTTTGCACAAGTCGACAGTCTCTGTTTCTGTTGTAACATTGAAGGATTGTCCTCGGCCTTGGGTTGTGATCACAATTCGGAAGAGTGGCATCTCTTTATTGATTCGTCAATGCTAAGCCTGAAAGCTGTTCTTGTTACACATTGGCAATGGACACTGCAATGTGATGCATAAGTTCAAAAGAAAATCAAGAGCAAAACATTAATTCTGTTGAACTTAATGGCTCATGCTGAACATAAATGCGATTAAATAGGTAAACATAATGTCTATTTCTTAGAGTTACTACGTGATGCAGTAAAACAAAAACTATATTTGTGCATACCATATAGGTAGCTGTCATAATCACGTAAAACTTTTCAGGAAGCAAGACTCTTAAAAAATGCAGTGCAGTGAATTGCATATACACAAGTGTCCACAAGCATGAACAAACATGCACATGCGCGCACACCTTTAAATTAAACATTTACAATCAGCAAATTTTTTGTGTTTAGACCGTCATGTCATGTGTAACAGATGCAATGTTTTATTTTGAAGTTGTGTATTATATTTATCATTGATTTAAAAAAAACGAGACACTCTTAAAAAAATTGATTCGTTCTTAAACATTTAGAGGTTATTATTACAGTTCAATCATGTAACATAAATTTCATCTTTTTAAAAGTAGCTCAGAATTTATAACAAGGTTTGTCTGCAATCAATCAGATCATGATAAAATGGAAGTCTCTATAGCAAGTATGAAAATATATAACCCCATTCTAAAAATAAAAAAATAAAAAAACAAAATAAAAAAATAAAAGAGATCAGGCCATCATGATAAAAACACAAGCAGATTTCATTCATTAAAATAAAAGCTTTATATCACAGATTATAAGATGCCCATAAAGCCTATAATTTAATAAACTGTTTTTTTGTTTGTTTTTTTTTAAACTTAGCTGTGCTAAGTCTTGTCTAAAAGAAGATCAGTAAAAGATTTTTCCAGCGTGTGTCAATCAGCCTTTATTGTTTCAGTAATCAGCATTTAACTTCTGTCTGGACGGAGTGTGTGTGTTTGTGAATGTGTGTATGTGATTCAGAATCTCTCGGTGCAGGTTGAAGCAGCAATAAAAATGTCAAGGTTGATTAGCACCCTCATTAGCAGGAGGGAGCTTTAATAGACACTTAATAACTTCCAGGCCAAGCAAACAGCAGCACACTGGAACTGAGCATGGAGGAGCGCTATGGCTCAGCTAAGTAAAAAGGGGAGGTTGGGGCAGACAGGGGCACCATGCTGCGCTACCTGCATGAATCTGACCTAACGGCCAGGTGCTGCAAATCACCACCACCAAATTACTATAATTTATTTATCATTTAATTGTTTTTATATATGCACAAATCATTACATAACAAGTGCTTAACATGTTATAATTAAAATACTTTAAAACATAGAGTAATATATTATACAATGTACAGTACCAGTCAAAAGTTTAGAAACGCCTTCTTTCTATTCCACTTATTGTCTATGTTATCAGTTCCACTTACAATAAAGATTGACTTTGTAGTTCTACAATTACAGACTGTAGTCCATCTACTGTATATGTGGACTACAGTACATACTGTGTATGTTCCAGTTTACTCTGTTCTCTAATGTTAAGGACCCCAATACTACCCCCCACAGAGCAGGTATTATGTGGTTGGTGCATTATTCCTATCCCAGCAGTGTCACTGAGGTGTTTAAATGAAACTACAGTAGCACTGCTGCACTGAAACCCCCTCACTGCATCAGTGTCACTGCAGAACTGACCAACAGAGAACTAAAAAAACAACACCGATGGACTTCAGTCAGTAATTGTAAAACTACAAAGTCCATCTATATGATAAGTGGAGAAAATAGAGAGTTGAACAAAGAGGGGGGTGTGTCCAAACATTTGGCTGGGACCATCGTATGGTCCGGCGAGAAGAACATATTATTAACTTGTTGGATATGTATATAATTTGAATAACGGTCGGCTGAGTGTGTTTCACTCTGAGCTGACTCTGGGTCAGTTTTGTTAAACCCCCCCCCCAAACCAAACACAAGTGAAATCTGAGCACAATGCAAAAGCAAAACCTGTTTCAGGCATCACAACACAATTAGTTAGAAAAAGCTGGTTGAATTATACAGTTAATAAAAGTCAAAGCATGCAGACATTACACCACGTGGAACATGCGTCCCGCGCCACCCACCCGACCCCAACCACACGTACACACAGTCTGAGAAAAGGAGAACGAGGTGCTGAACAGTAGAGCAAAGGCTGGAAATATTGATTCTGATTGTTGATTCAGGCTATTAGATCTGACAGTGATACGAACCTCCAGCATCAGATTGCTATGTCTGACATATATATTCTCTCCCTGCATTCTCAGCTTGTTCTGCAGAGTCAAGTTCATAAACCAAACAAAGCAAAACGTAAATCAAAACAGCTTCAAAATAAATGAAACACAGCCAACACAGAAAAGTGCACCAGATTCCAATCAAACATAAACCTGTCCAAACCTCTCCACATGTACTGTATCATCATATCTGTGTGTGTGTAGGGGGGTGTATATACTATACAAATCTACGCCGCTGCTTCGATTGCCATGACATTTGATGTACTTGCTCTTCAAAACCCCTCAAAGATTTCAGGCACAAAAAGTGCCTGAAGATACAGGACATGTACATGGTACGAGCAGGAAACTTAAATAACGGTGACGTAATGTTAGATTTTTTCTTAAAAATTATTAAATGCGCCCAATCATCTATAGATTAACGTTTACACTGCTTGCAGGTAACGTCATCACAAGCACAGGCCGAGAAGAGGCTAGAACACGCACACATTTAGCCTCTTATGAGTTATATACCGTTCCCAAAAATAGAGAAATGCTGCCACCTGCTGGTGTTTTCAAACATTCAGTCTCAGCAACGTAGTTCAAAGTGAGCGCACTGATTAAATCAGAAGCTCGAATTGATTGTGGATCACTTCTATATGAGAACAAATAAGGGGGCATCAATATTACATCTGTAAGTCATAAAGCCCCCATATTAAAGACGTGGGGGGGGGGGGGGGTCCCGTGCCCTTCTAGGAGAGAACATTCCAGGTGCTGGGCAGGTACAACCAGGACAGGACATCAATAAGCGCGCGCACACACACCTTCACTC
>JAOUQT010004981.1:0-12443 GCA_025769995.1 Xyliphius kryptos | reverse complement strand
TTTAGAGCATTCAATTTACCTTCATGTTTTTGGAATGTGGGAGGAAACCGGACAACCCAGAGGAAACCCACGCAGACCTTATCGCCCAGGGGCAAATTCATAAAATAAAAAACAGAAAAGGTCCCTCTGTAAGTGTTGCCTCCATGTGCATGGCTAGATGTTTAATTATATGTACACTTGTGAATAAATTAAGCAAAATTTTATAATAAAACTGATTGTTACAGTATTTTTATTTACATATTGTATTTCCTCAGAATTTTCCAAAATGTAAATTTGAAGGCGTGGTCATAGCAGGGGGCGTGAACAGGGCGGAGACCTGTCCAAAACGGAGTGAAGCTTTAAATGATAGTGTAGAGGAGGTCTGCAGAAAGGTGCGTACTCTCACAGCTCATCTCAACCTGACCAAAGAGCACTGCTGCAGTGTTAAAGACAAAAGTGAGGATACGGTTTGAACAGAAATCCCGAGGACATAAACCAATCCTCCTATTAGACAATTTATAAAGAGAATTTACAGACAGACCAACTACATTCGGCTGTGCAGCATGGACCGCAAAATCCCAGACTTCTCCGGTACCTGGAAAATGAAGAGTTCCGAAAACTTTGAGGAGCTTCTGAAAGCACTGGGTAAGTCACAGACATATGGCTATTAAACTAAAATTATGACATTATTTATGTATCTGCTTTGTGCGCGCACGTCTTTATTCCACTGGATCCTTTATTTTGTCTATAATTACTCCAATCCTAATATTTGACGCAGGGGTTAGTTATTGATTTATCTGCAAAAATGGATATGACTTGATAAGCATAAGTTTGTACCTGATGATTTTCTACGTGCGCATCAACTTGATGCCTATAGGGCTGTGCGCATTTTTGGGCAACATCATAGTTTTGGGTGCTTCGGGTTTTTGTGTGTGCGCAAATACATAAAAACACATGCTAGTCACATGCTTTTTGACCCTAGTTTATTAAAGTCCCGTTAAATGGAACCATTGTTCTTACCAGAATAACCGGACTTGGTTTGATTTAGTAATCAGATATACAGTATCCTGCTTTGATTGGCATCTGGGTTACACAGTACACAAGGGCATCGAGCCACATCATGCCCATGAGCAGTGAGCGATGCCCTGAAGGCAAGTGAAGAAGATATTTATGAGTTAAAAGCCTTGGGGTGTGTGTGGTGGGAGGGGGGGGGGGGGGGGGGGGGGGGGGGGGGGGGGGGGGGTATAGTCTGATTCACAAAGGAGGAAAGATAAAAGAAAGTGAGGGAAAGTGTGTGTGTTACATATCAATGAATTGTGTGTCATGATAATGCAGCACCACAATAAAACAGGAATGCACATCTTCACACCTTACCACTAAGCATGACAGTCGTCCTCATAAAATTGGGAGGAATGTTAGGTTTTAAAAATGATTGTCAGGCTGACCGATAGTTGGAATTATGGATGCTTTTTATAGTGTCTTTCGGTGCATGAGGTTTTTCCAGAGTTTGGTGCAGAGCGGAAATGGTGCCCAACAGCCCTCCCACCCTCCAAAGTTTTTTTATTTTACTTTTAAACACATCTTCTAAACCCTGAACTGTGACACCAACACCTACTCTGACCAAAAGGTTGTAGGGTCTTTGTAGGGCCACTCTCCTCTGGTTCATCATCAGTGGTGGATCCTTAGGGGATTGGCATGAGTTGATAAATCTCCATTTAGCTTTATGAGAAAAAGTGACATGCATACATTTGGCAGACCTTAATACTGCAACACCTAAAAATGACTGTGGCATAATTAAGATCAAATTATTGGCAGTTGGTTATACACTAAATTCAAGTGTGGGTGAGTGGTTTTGTTTGTTAGTGCATTCAGCAATGGAAAAATTATTACAAGGATAAGCTTACAGCAGTGTGTTTTTAGGTGTGGGTAAGGACTTTGGTTTTCTCTCTGTGTCTGTACTGGTGAGTATTTATACCCTTGGTGACAGGTGAGAATGTGTGTTGGACGTAGAGTGTGACATTTAACTTGACAAACTGTTTCAGAAACAGAGTCGCTTCTTCAAACCAACTAGCATTTTCAAGATACGTTTTTTCTTTAAGGACTTTTTTTGTCCCTTTTTGTTCCTTGACTGTTGTCACTTTTCATTTTCATGGCTGTTTGCACAGCTTTATTCATTTGTAACAGATTAGTGGGACCCTCTGATAAGTTAACACACTCACACACACTCAGTTGGTACTTTACATAAGCTGCAAATCACAGTAGGTACCACGTTGGATCTAATGCTCACTGCTTAAAAAGATAAAAATTCTCTGAGGATGTAGCATTTAGATATCCGCTGACCTGCTATGTCAGTCATATTTACAATGTCATTTGGCATAAGATGTAAAACCAACAATGTATAGGTTTTAATGTTCATTCACCCATCAAATACTTCTGGAATGCTTTACACTGAAGACTGAGACCAGACCATTAACATTAATCACAAATGGTTTTCTGGATAAATCTGCAAAAATTTTGAATTAAATTTAGAAGCTATGAAATCTAGATTTTTTCAGGAAAAAAGTGAATGCTGATATAACTGTGAATATGGGAAAAACTTAAAATAGGATGTTATATAAACACCTGTTGGTGTAATGAATTGGTGTCGCTAAACCTTTGGTCCATAGTGTTGTAACAGTAGTGGTGTCAATTAGACACCAGTATGTGAATGGGAGATGGAGCCAAGGACACAAGGAATCAAATCACCTGCAGTGTGTGTGGAGTTAAGAAAGAGGAGAGGAATTCACTGAGACAGAAAGAGAGAGATGATGACTATTGCTAGGTGTACATGTGGGATGAATGATAAACCCTGACAAATTTAGATATATAATCTCTATGTGGTGTCATAACAGTGCTGGAACAATGTTCTATTAAAAAATGTTTATTCATTTATTTTCTAAGCCTCTGATCCTGAGCAGGGTTACAATTAGTGTAAAATCCATAGGACAAAGGTTAGAAAAGCACTTAGAAAAAGTTAGAGAAATGTTGTATACACAAACACATTGCGTGTGCAATTACTAATATGTTCTGGACTGTAGACAGAAAACTGATGCTCCTAGAGGAAACTCACAGGTCAAATCCAAGGAATGTCTTGCTATTTGGTGAGAATGTTACCTTGCCTTTTGGTTGAGTTAAGAAGTTTCTATGTGTAAACAGGGCTTAGTACTGAAGCATGACGGATACAGGACAAACACACGTCTTTTATCGTACAAAAAGTTTTGAACTATGTGTAGGTTACTATGACAACCAATAATCCAGACTGTGTGGGTGTGTATGTCTGGTGCTGACAGAGGGAGTGGTTACTAAATGGCTCAGCATCATAAGGATTCCACACGATGATGTCATGGCACCAATGGGGAAGACAAGAAAAGATTGTCCAAATCTCATGACATCACTTCTTTCCCCACCCTCATTAACAATAGGACAGAGAATATTCTCTGCCTCACCTAAACACAAAACTTCTTTTAGGGTTTGTTACTTTTTAACTTAATTTTTTGCTCTATTATGTCAGGCATATTCTATGAAAATTGGTTTTCTACATGACTTCTTAAGTTTCACCAGTTTTTGTTGACAGTCCTCTCACTTTTTCTTTGAGAATGCAAAAGTCTGTGACTGAGTGTGCTCTTCTGTACTTACTGATTTCTCATTGACAGACTCTGTGTGTGTGTGTGTTTCTCTCCAGGGGTAAATGTTATGCTTCGCAAGATTGCTGTAGCAGCAGCTTCAAAACCAGCAGTTGAGATCGATCAGAATGGCGAGACACTTTCCATCAAGACCTCCACCTCTGTTAGGACCACCCATGTGACTTTTACTGTGGGACAGGAGTTTATTGAGGCCACTGTGGATGGAAGGCCCTGCTCGGTACACACACACACACACACACACACACACACACACACACACACACACACACACACACACACACACACACACACACACAAACACACACACTCAGTTCAGCCAGAACTATTGGTTGTAGTCTTTCTGTTCTCCTTTTAACTTAATTATTGAATCTGTTTTGTGATCAGAACTACAACAGAGACTTAGTGATATTGGTATTGGTCTGTTAGTGTGTGTTGCTCAGGTCGGAGTGGACAGATACAGTAGTTAGACACACGTCTACTTTATTGGTTCACTGTGTGCATGTTTAACGTTCTTACATTCATTATCTTCCGCTTAATTCTTTACGAGGGTCATGCGGAGTTTCCCCATGCCCATCCAGGGGAGAACGTCTCGGGCCCTGGGTGAATTTGCCCAATCCACCGCTGGGCACACACACAAAGACTATAGGGACAATTTGGAGCAACCAATTTACCTCAAATCCATGTTTTTGGACTGTGGGAGGAAACCGGAGACCTCGGAGAAAACCCACACGGGCACGGGGAGAACATGGAAACTCCAACCAGATTGGGATTCGAAAAAGGAATACCCAGCGCGGAGAGACTGACGTACTAACCACTAAGCCACTGTGCCTCCCATGTTAAATGTTTCACTCTATATCCTTTTTGAGGTATAGGATATTTAAAAATTCAAGTGGTCCGCAAATATCTTCGCTACACCCCTGTGTTTTAAATTAAAATTATTTTCAACCAACATCAGTGTCGCACTTTGAACACATCTTGTTGCATGTCAGCTGTTTCGTTTACCCTCAGAAGCAATTTTATTGTTTATTGTTTTTACATTCAATGTCTATTGAATTAATTCTGTTAGATTACAGACCTCAGTCTAATTATGTTTACTTGTTTATCTCTTTTACACTGTTTTTAATGATCCACAAAGGACCACCAAAGAGTAAGTATTATTTAGGTGATGGATACAATCTTTACCGACACACTCCAGAATTACGCAGAAAGTAGAAATTATGTAAATATAATATAGGTGTCCTATTACTTTTGTCAAAATAATGCAGTTTTTGACTCCATGTCTCCAATGAATAAAGTCTAAATAAATATAAAAAGAAATGTAGTGCATAAAACAAACTGCTGCAGCCAAAACAAGATGTCGTTATGTCATTTATTTTACAATTAAAACCTTTTGTACTTCTTCGTTTATAAAAACTTCTCACTTGATAGGTGACCCATCTTTAAAGTCCATGGCTTTGTTATGTTCTGCAAGCTGGAATCAATTTTACTCTTTTTAGAGTTTCAGGGATGCAAAAACATCCAATTTCAAAATGTTGCACTATCAAACCGCACTCATGCAATGTGCACAGATGTGCTGCTGTCATGTCCAAACCAAACACTCTGGAAACTTTACAATACTTAACAATGACCACATTAAACAAGAGTTCCTTTCACTTTTCGACTCTGGGAGTTGCTTTGGAATTGTATTATACTCTCTTGTTTGTCTTTTGGAGCTTAACACCAAACTACACCTTCTCCAGAGCTTTCCTCGTTGGGAGACAGACAGTAAGATCAGCTGTGAGCAGATTCTACTGAAAGGAGAAGGTCCAAAAACATCATGGACCAGAGAAATGACCAACGATGGTGAACTAATCCTGGTAATAAAAACTACTAAGAATGATCCATTTATTTGAGCATAAATTCTCATAAAAATCTGTGGCACAAAAACAACACAAATTAATCACTCTTTCTCTGTTTTGGCTTTTCCTAGACAATGACAGCTGATGATGTGGTGTGTACTCGAGTTTATGTTCGAGAATAAAAGGAAAGAAATTATTTAGTATTTTCCTTCCAGCTTACTACGTGAATGCTTCATGACAAAAATACCATGTAAACCCAGTTCCAGTTTTACTCTTATTAACTTATATAGTAATTCTAACTATCAAATGTATGTGGATGTAAGCATTATTTAAGAAATACATTTGTTCACCAATAAGGGGGCTGATGATGGCATCTCCTTGCCTGTTTTAACCTTATATCTTGTTAAAAAAAAATGGTTGGTTACTTTAGAAGGTTTCAGTTTACACTAAGGTTTATTTACGCATGTCTGTGTATCACAGATATTAGGCCACAATCCTGGAAACCCATTGGTTGGCTGAATTAAGTTCTGGCCCAGTGCAACATAAACATTTCATAGTATTTCATGATGTACTATTGTTGTTTTATTTCTTGTACATGCAGTATCTTAGCAAAAATATATCTCCATCGATCCATTATCTTTCGCTTATTCCTCTACTAGGGTCACGGTGTGTTCTCCATGCCCAAATATATTTCCAACATACAGTAAATGGATATGTATTGAGACATACATTTAGATTTAGTCATTTAGCAGACACTTACTCCAAAATGACTTAACAATGAGAGAACACCACATTTTCATTCATTGATTCATTCATTATCTTTCGCTTAATCCTGTACTAGGTTCCCCATGCCCATCCAGAGGGGAGAACGTCTCGGGCGCTGGGCAGATACACCCAGGACAGGGCGCCAATCCGTCGCTGATACATGTCAGTATTTAAGGAGAAACCAGATCTGTTGAGATAAATCTATAACTGAATAGTTAATTAATGTTTATTATGTTTTCTTGCACCAACTATATAAAATCAAGCAAATAGTCATGCATTTTGGAAAGTTGTATGCTCTCTGTGGGAAGAGTTTGTGGGGAATACAGCAAGGTCCTTAAGTTTGTTTTGGAAGATCTCGACTGGTCCACACAGAATGGAGATCATGAGCCTGTAGTTGTATTGTATAATTACGTTACTTATTAGTGGTTAGCACGTTCACAATTCAGCATTGGGGGATCCAGGTTTGAATCTCGATCTGGGTGCAGTTTTTCTCCAATCTGGTTTCCTCCCACGGCCCAAAAACATAAATTAAAGGTAAATCTGCTCCTCTAAATTGTCCTCATAATCTGAATGTCCCAAGCCCAGTAGAGACTGAGGGTTGAAAGCCAGAGTGAGGGTAAAAGCCAAAAGAAAAAGATTTATATAAAATTGCTTAATGTTTATATAAAATTGCTTAATGCTTCTAGAAAACATTAAATATGCTGTTACATTTGTTTGAACAATGTATGCTGTTTTTACTCTGCAGGAAGTATGTTTACTTATTTATATTTGAACATAATTAATAATCTGTTTGTATCAGAAACGTAGAATATGTTCTATTCTGTAAAAGTCTCACGTATCTACAGGTCCCAGATTGATCACATAAAGGGTTGCCATTTTGAAGATATTTAGATTGTTTTAGCATTATTTTTGTACTATAATGTTCAAAATACACAACTGGTTACTTTTTTCACCCTAAAATTAACTCTGAACACAAGTCACTGACTCATTTTTCCAAACAGGGTTTTATCCAAGAGAGTGAAACTGGCTTCAGTTCAGCTGTCACTCACAATACAATGTCAGATTCCAGTTTGTCAGGCTGTCTGTAATTACTGCATATAAAACCAGAAACTGGTTATTACCAATTGCATTATTTATCTCATTAGATCATGTTGCATTATCCATCCATGACAGGAACAAGTTGTTTTAGTGACCATGATGTCATCCAAGATTCTTTCCTATGTTGAAACCTATTTTGTCCTGCATATTTTTGTCATTTTCTATAGTTTTGTATATACGTCCCTGAAATCATATTCTTTTTTATCTTTTTATATAAAAATGGTCAACAGTAATAAAACAATTCATTAACAAACAGTAAATATGGTCTCAACTTTTCTGTCTTTTGTGTGATTTTTTGTATATTTGAAATCTATTGCACAATTGGACATTTTTCTAATTAGAAATTGTATTTTTTAATATACAGTAACTTAAATTTGTATTTTTCTGTTCAAAAGTCAAATAAATAAATAAACAAATAGTATGAAGGTGAAACTCTAAAAACAATGCTTTCTCTCAGAAAACACGTTTAATTTTAGTCAGACAAAAGACATTCTATATAAGTCATAACAGACCTGTCTTCTTCTGAAAATGTATGGCACATTATAAATGAGGGCAGACTGTTAAGTAGCTCCATTCGTATTTAAAGCAAGTTAAGGGCTGCCACTAATAAAGATTTAGACTATTTCAAACTTTAGACTATTTGATTGATTGGTTGACTAGTCGTAATGATTTTCTTCCCCAAAAAAGATGAACTAATCATGACTGCAAAAATGTATTCTCAAGCAAACTAAATTTGTTTTTTAGTAAATAAACCCCAAAAGGCTTATTCAAATAGCCGTGTAACTTGTAAAGAAATCCACATTTCTAGTTCTCCGTATAAAACAAAGTGCACGCCTCTGTGGCAAAGCTAATCTAATTTTATCAAAACTATACTTGTTGTGTACAGGACATTCCATACACAAAAAATTTTGCTTAAAATAATAGCAAAAACAAACAGATAAGGATACAGAATGAGCCCAGAATCTAATCTAAATTTACTTAAATAACTAATTAATTAATGAAAATTCTATGGCAGAAGTCTCTTTACAAACATGATACAAATACAAACTTACAGTGGCTTTGTAGAGCACCTGGGCTTAAGGTGTTCATGCATCGCACCCGTGCTGCCACTATATGCTATTAAAGAGTACAATAACCTTTTTGTCTTTTGCCAATTTAAAGTACCTCCATACTTTGGATGCTTTTGGTCTTTGAAAAGTTTGTGAAGGCTCCTCTGCAGCCACTATTTTTTTAAATGGCGCACTGACCAATGACGGAGACTCAGTGACGTCACGCACATTGATGAAAAGCATTGAAAGGATCTTAGGAATCAAAGTGGAACATTAATAAATATTTTAAAAAAAGCTAAATCAATGCGTCAACTTCAAATATTGACGTTGACATATTTTAGCGGTCAACACTGTCAGTGTCATCAACATTGTCAACCAATCGCAGCAGCACTAAACAAGTCTCTCATTTCATTATCTTGACCATGTAATCCTTTACTAGGATTGCAAGGGTTTTCTCTGTCCATTCAGGGGAAAACGCGATGGGCGCTGGGAAGATACAACTGGAACACTCCAATTTAACGCTAAGCAATGTAAGTAGGGCAATTTAGAGCAGTTAATTTACCTTAAATCCATGTTTTTGGGCTGTTGGTGCAAACCGGAGAATCCTGAGAAAATTCAAGTGAACACGGAGAGAACATGGAAATTCCACCCAGATGGAGAAATCGAATCCCCAGCGCTGAGAGGTGGACATTCTTTGACGTTTTCCCTGGTCTACTTGGATGCTTTCCTTTTGCAAGCTCCCTATTCTGTCTGTACTTGGTATAGATTTCAGACACACCAATCTGGGAAATATTCTGCAACATTCCGTGAAACTCTGTGAACTCTGTGATTAATTTATTTCTACAAAATGAAACATTTAGTCCTTTAGTGACCTTAATGTGGCTCTTAAATATTTAAAACATTTGGTTGTAATGAAGTTCTGCTGTTGTGTAAAACTTTGCACATTGACTTTTATAAAATTAATTCTATGAATACTATAGACCTTATATTATGACAAAGTGTACTTCGAAGGTCATCTATAATTCCTTGCTATGCAAAAGCCTGTAGACTGTTTATTTTAGGACATCTAACAACTGCAGAATAGAATAACATGTCTGTCTCCTCCCCTCTGTTGCACCGTTTCTCGTGCTCATTTTACTCTGTTAGATGAGACATACTTTGTTTTATTAAGTTTGTCTCCCTTAAATACCCCTAATCCTACAGCATGTGAAAATACTTAAAATTATTATAATCTTTTGACTTTGTGGCACCAGTTTGCAATGTTCATTTTGACTTCCTCTTTTACCCCCCAGGTATCTTCTGTTGTGGAGAAACTCTGATTGCCTAAACAGATCTTTGACCACAATCCTACGGAGATTAACTGGAATTTCTAAAAGAAAGCCACATATAGAATATGTGCAAATGGTTACTTCACATTAAAACGAAGGGATGATTTTAGAATAAGATATTTAATAGTTTTTAAAAGTTTTCAATAGAAATCAAAAGCAAAACTATGTGTTGTTTTTATTACTTTTTTTGTGAGTGATAAAATGTGATCTGGTCTTCAACATTAAACTGACACTTGCACAATGTGATTCACAGATAAATAATAAAATAAAATAAATAAAATAATTAAATTAAACAGACAGGAAAAACATAAAACATGACCTGTTTGAAAGAAATTATACATTATTTACATCAACAAGTTAAATTAATTGGCAATTGATTTAAAGAAAAACACCTTTAAATTTTGAAATGATTTCCTTTCAATGTGGGAAAATTTTAGTTATGTGGAATTTTTTCCATGTCATTGTGGGTTTTCTCTGGACACTTCAGTTATTTCTCATTAAAAACACAAAAGTGAATAAGGCTTAAGAATAGATATTTAATTATTAGAAATGTATTTTACTTTGTGCATAAAGCAGGTCTGAATGCACTACATATCTATTTCACAAGCCCTGGACACGATCAATGTTCCCTGAAATCATTCATAATTATTTGTTTCTGTAACATCTGCTTCATAAAAGACCAAAGCTAACAGCATAATCAGACCACAGATGCAGTCTGCAGCCAGTGGATTATAATTAAGGTGCATTATGTTTTGCTTAAAATTATGTGCATAGAGCATAGCGTTAAAAGCATGCCTGTGTTTTCACTGAGAGGAACTGAAGAAAATTAATTTTGTGCATTTTAAATTCTCGGGAAAAACCTTTATGTGCTACATAATGCTAGACATTTTCTTTGAAAAGTTATTTTTCTGATTTTAATAGAGCCATTGGAGCCAACACAAACATTACATTATATTTGCATTGGTTCATTTCGCAGACATTAATTCATTCATTCATTATCTTCCACTTATTCCTTTATGAAGGTCGCGGGGGAGTTTCCCATGCCCATCCAGGGGAGAACGTCTCGGGCGCTGGGAAGATACACCCAGGACAGGGCGCCAATCCATCGCTGGGCACACACTTACTCACACAACCACACACACAAACTATACAGGGCAATTTAGAGCATTCAATTTACCTTAATCCATGTTTTTGGAATGTGGGAGGAAACCGGAAAACCCGGAAGAAACTCATGCAGACACCGGGAGAAAATGGAAACTCCACTCAGATTGGGATTCGAACTGCTAAACACTAAGACACCGTGCCACCCCATTTAGCAGACACTTATAAAAAATGACTAACAAGTATCCCAACTTGGTTATTTTCAGAACACTTGGTCAGCCATACAACACCCATGGAGCAATGAGGGTTAAGGTCTCACGTTGGTAACTGGTATTTGGAGCCACAACCTTCAGACTAATAGTCCAATATGAGGTAAAATGCTGATAAGACATTTAAATCTTGCAACTGTTATAAAAAAAACTGAGCTACAAGTGTTTAAATTCCAGTGCATTAAAGTCAATCATAATAGATACCAGTAGCATTTGCTATGGTTTTCTATTGTAACAATGTCTTGATAAAATGATTTATATTTTTATCATTTACTGCACCAGGATTAGCAGGGAAAAATCCAAGTGTACATGAAGAAACATTATTTTCATAACATGTTGCACTTCAATATTTTCATATTTGGCCTCAAAACATTTAAATAATAAGTATAAACAGCTGTTTTATTTATTTACATAAATAGATTCTGAATTTTCCCTACAGCTTTACACACCTTCTGTGGATTGTGAAGTGTTTGTTCATTCTTCCTTACAGAATTGTCGGAGTTCAATAAAATTTTGTGGTAACCCACAATGCATTATTTTGTTCCAGTCCATTTACAGATGTTTTTTGAGATCATGATCAGAGCTCTCAAGAATATTTAATCTTTTGTCCTTGAATACACTTTGGATAAACTTGTTGGCCCCCATTTTTCCTATGTTCCCGAACAGATAACCAGCGCCAAAAAACACTTGGTTGACTCAAATACCCCCCTGGTAAAAGGTTTTCAACAAAATTAAGTAAACATGCATGACAACACAACATGACTAAAATATAAAAATGTAGCTCTGCATGAAATGCCACTAAATATATATATTTAAAATCAACTAAGGATTACAGAATCTGAAGTCATGTGATATTTTGCAAGTACGCATTCCCTGACATGCTAACTTGGAGCCAGCACAGACAAGTCTCCTCTACTTATTTTGACTACAAAAAGATTAGATACTTATCAGCTATGCAAAAAAGATAAATCAAATAAAAGACTGGCAAAAATAATTAAGTTGGTGATCTGATGATTTTACAGATCATATGCTCACCACGCAAAAGCTATGCAAAGACAAAGATCATATTCAGAGTGGCACCCTTCACACAAATGTTCTTAGTAGCAAAGGGAAGTATGAGCACAGAGTGTGATCCAGACTGCAAAGTAAGGAATGTGTAAGGGTTTGGGGCCAAAGCCTGCAGCTGTACTTGGTTACAGTGTGACCCTAATAAAATAAAAAAGGCCCTCTGTGCCCTTATTAAAGGACAACTAATGGCCCTTTTTCTCCCGCCTTTATTACCCCCCACCCCGCCCACCCCTCCCAGTGCAGTAAAAGGCAGCTGTCTCTCTAT